>JBBPQN010000851.1:0-11933 GCA_038092575.1 Boletus subluridellus
GGTGCTGGTCACACTGCTGATGTTCCTTGCATCACCAAGGGTGTTCACAACGATGTTGTCCGGTGGCAAAGGGATGATCCCTCAACCAAGGTTGTTTGGCGTTGCTCGTCTCTTTGGCTTCTCATCAGGATCATGATCCAGACGATAGAATGATAACCCACACTCCCAACCCAGGCCTGTCGTATACTAGCGCGACATGGATGCAACTATATCCGAGTCGAGCCGCAAACGAAACATCTCAGAGCTCCAGGTCAATGAGGACTATTCTGCCCAGTGTGCACCCCCGCAACCGCGACCGTTCGACTCACTTCTACCAGACTCGGATGACGAGTCGGTTGCAGACACAATTGGCGAAGAAGGATCCGCAGCCACAGGGGAGCCTCACGCGGTCAACGATGGCGCTCGTTGGCTCGACATGAAGCAGGGATTGCGCGGGAGGGCAATATATACAGAGTGTCAGCGATTGGCACTCACAGGGGTGGACGAGTTCGAGCTCTCATCCCCATTTTTCCATATTATTCTAGAAGAGGGTTGTAAATCACGATTCCAGATAGCTACTGAGACGAAAGTCGTCAAAAATGGCACTGAAAGCCGTTCTAAACACTTCCGACTGAGATACTTGGTAGAAAATACCTATTTAACACCTAACTAAAGCTAATTAACAGTCAAAATTGGGATTTTTTTCGTAATTTACCTTGAATTAGTGCTAATTTACCCCCCTGTTAATTAGATGTAAATTACATAGGTAAAATAGACCTGTCTCTGGTCGATTGCTAACTAACCAGTTAAGCAGGCCGAGGAAGCTGCTTTACCGTGCACTACCTCACACTGCGACAGCGAGCAGAGGGTGGTAGACGTCGCGATGCCAGGCAAGGCAGACGGGCAGAAACGAAAACCGACGTTTAACACGATCGAGCGCGAGGAATCCTTCAAAAAGCCGCCAAAAAATTCGTCCGCGTACCCAATTCTCAATGAATTTGTCACACCGCATATTGAGTCTTTCAATGCTCTCTTCGACGACTCTGGGCTACCCAAGGGCGATGGTGATGGGAAGGGGTTTCTATCCATCGGCCTTAAGGATATAGGGGAACGTGTTGTATTTGATGGGACCGGACAAATTGGCACGGAAAGTGGACAGGCAGGGTGGGGTAATCGCCTGAGCAGTGAGTGAACTACGTCCACGCAGAGATTCGTTTCATGATTTGCGATATCGTCAGTTTGGATCGAGGAGGTGTCAATTGCGCCTCCCAGAGTCCCAGATCGTGATACTTGGAGTACGGAACGGAGAGTTTACCCTTCCGAGGTATCTGCCACCTCTTTGTGTCTTAGGTTGATGTCTGATTTAGATCGCCATGCCAGGCCCGTGAACGACTCACGTCCTATAGGGGTCGCATGCAGGCCAAGATCTGCTGGACAATAAACGGGGATACGCATCCGGATCAATGTGTTATGCGAGATTGTGGCCTCGTCCCGATCATGGTCCGAGTAGGAGTCACTTTCTTCATCCCCGCTTATCGGTTATCTGACTCGTCTCAGTCGATTCGATGCAACTTGCGTGGTCTTCCATCTTCGGAACTTGTTCGGCGACATGAAGAATCGGAAGAATTTGGTGGTTACTTCATCATCAACGGGAACGAGAGGCTTATCCGATACCTTATTGTTCCCCGTCGCAACCATGTCATATCCCTCCTCCGCCCCTCCTTTACTAACCGTGGTCCGTCTTATACCCAGCATGCCGTCCAAATTCGTTGCGCCAGACCAGACCAGTCTAGTGTCACCAATACCCTTCACTACCTCTCCAACGGGAGTGCTATGCTCCGCTTCAGCTGGCGGAAACAGGAATACGTTATCCCCATCATGTTGATTCTCAAAGCACTCATCGGTGCTTCCGACCGAGAGATATTTGAACACGTCACAATGCAAGATTATGAGAACACCTTCTTGACTGATCGCGTGGAGTTGCTCCTGCGTAGCTTCAAAATGTACAGCCTATATACGGGGGATCAGTGTCTGGAATATTTGGGTGACAAATTCCGTGTTGTATTGGGCATGCCAGAGGACTGGAACAACCGAATACTCGGTGCGTGGTTGATCCGAAAGATGGTTTTGGTCCATCTTGAAGAACCTCGTGATAAATTCCGGATGCTGGTGTGAGTTTCTCCGTATTGGTACTGATGACCGCTGACCCCAGGCTCAGCTACATGCTGCGCAAGCTGTATGCGTTGGTGTCTGGATCATGTTCTCCAGACAACCCAGATTCACCACAACACCAAGAGGTCCTCCTCCCGGGATACTTGTATGGCATGATCATTAAAGAACGCCTCGAGGAGGTTCTCAATCAAGTTCGTAATCAGATCGCCACAGATGTCCGCAGAGCTGAACCTCCACCCGACTTCTTGGATAGTGGGTTGCTGCTTAACTCTCTGTTATCAGAAATTCACGGTTGGTGCAGAGCGGTACATCACGAAAGTTATTCAGAAGGTCAATTGGGACATTGGCTCAAGAATGTCCAATTTCCTTGCGACTGGAAACTTGATTTCTCCCTCGGGTCTCGACTTGCAACAAGCCTCGGGTTTCACTATTGTCGCAGAAAAACTCAACTGGTCTCGCTATATCAGCCATTTTAGGTGCATACACCGTGGTGCATTCTTTGCAGAACTCAAAACAACTGCTGTGCGAAAGCTTCTCCCGGAAGCATGGGGTGAGTATATGTGTCTCAGCACGTCTGTATGCGGCCAGATAATCATCTTGACTAGGCTTTCTTTGTCCCGTCCACACACCTGACGGTTCCCCATGTGGCCTCCTGAACCACCTCTCCCGAACCTGTCGCATCATCACTACCCCTCTCGCTGTCACTCACATTCCCGGGCTCCTCGTCGCTCACGGCATGACCCAACCTTTCTCATCCTCGGTGGACGGTCGTAAAAATCTCTGTGTTCAGCTCGATGGCCGCGTTATCGGCTGGGCTCGGCCGGCTATCGCAAAACAACTCGCGGACAGCCTGAGGATATGGAAAACAGAGGGGACTAACAGGGTCCCACTCGATCTTGAAATTGGCTTCGTTCCAGAGTCGAAAGGTGGACAGTATCCTGGTTTGTTTTTGTTTTCTTCAAGGGCGCGGATGATGAGGCCTGTCAAATTCCTGGTCAATGGCAAAGACGATCAAGTTGGATCCTTTGAGCAGGTATATATGAATATTGCGGTGAAGCCAGATGAGGTCGAGCCTGGTGTCACGATGCACGTGGAACATGCACCGACGAATTTCCTTTCCATCCTCGCGAACTTGACGCCCTTTTCCGATTTTAACCAAGTAAGTTGAGCGCATATGATCAACCCGCGCATTCACTGACAAGTGCCATAGAGTCCTCGTAACATCTATCAATGTCAGGTACGTGTTGTCTACAAGATGTTGTGTGGTGATTCTGATCGTCGGGATTTAGATGGCTAAACAAACTATGGGGACTCCATCTACCGCTCTCCAGCACCGAACGGACAACAAACTTTACCGTCTCCAAACAGGTCAAACTCCCATCGTCCGGCCCCGTCTACACGATAACTATGCCATGGATGCCTTCCCCAACGGCACCAACGCCATCGTTGCAGTGATTTCCTACACAGGTTACGATATGGAAGACGCCATGATCCTCAACAAATCCGCTCACGAACGCGGCTTCGCCTACGGAACCGTCTACAAGTCACAGATCATCGACCTCAAAGACATGCATAGCGCATCCAAGTCGAATTCCGCCACTACGCTTCATTTTGGTCTCGGTCATGATATCAAGACGGAAGAAGGCGATCGCCAACACACGTGTGTGCCATTTGTGGACAGGGATGGGTTGCCTTACGTCGGTACCAAATTGGATGCAGGAGATCCGATTGCGGCGTACGTGGATGACACGACCGGCCGCACCAGGTTCGTGAAGTACAAGGGCGATGAGCAGGGCATCGTAGACCAAGTCCGGTTGCTCGGTACGCAAACCATTCTATTCAACCCGTACATCTCTACACAGCACTGACGTCTAGCAAAGGTTCTGATACAGGCGACACCGAACTCCAAAAAGTACACATCACACTTCGCATCTCGCGTTCGCCTGTGATTGGAGATAAGTTTTCCTCCCGTCACGGTCAAAAAGGTGTCTGTTCGCAAAAATGGCCAGCGATTGATATGCCCTTCACGGAAAGCGGGCTGCAACCCGATGTGATCATCAACCCACACGCTTTTCCGAGTCGAATGACGATCGGAATGTTGGTCGAGAGTTTGGCTGGAAAAGCCGGTGCTATGCACGGCCTAGCTCAGGATGCGACACCATTCGAGTTCGTGCACTTTTTTTTTACCAATCTCCTACGCAAACCCACACTGACCTGATTCGATATAGGTTCTCAGAAGAGGACAGGGCGATCGACTACTTCGGTGAACAACTCCTCGCAGCAGGATACAACTATTACGGCAACGAACCCATGTATTCTGGTATCACCGGCGAGGAATTCGCAGCGGACATCTACATCGGCGTCGTGTATTACCAACGTCTTCGTCACATGGTTCTCGACAAGTTCCAAGTACGAACGACAGGCCCCGTCGATGCCCTCACGCGTCAGCCCGTCAAGGTACGTTTCCTGCGCTTACGCTTACTTCTGCTTTCTGTCATGGGCTTGCATGGACTGACAACGGGCGCCGTGGGCTGAATAGGGTCGTAAACGTGCAGGGGGTATTCGTTTCGGAGAGATGGAGCGTGACGCGCTGATCGCACACGGCACCTCGTTCCTCTTACAAGATCGTCTCATGAACTGTTCCGACTACTCTACTGCATGGGCGTGTCGGACATGTGGTAGCATCATCTCGCTGGGCTACGACGATATCAGTCTGGGAGAGATATCGACGACTGACGCTATGAGAGCAGCAGGTCCCGGTGGAGAATATTGTAGAGTATGCCGTGCTGCTGCCGAGGAAGAGGGCGGGCGGGCGCGAAGAGCATTGGCTACCGGTCAAAATCCAGACAGAGGACCTGCCCCTGGGGTCGCGGTAGCCATACCTACTGCGCATGTGTTCGGTTCCTCCAGAAAAGGGGGCGACATGGACGTGGTGGCGGTCCCATATGTATTTCGTTACCTGTGTGCCGAATTGGCAGCCATGGGCATTGCGGTCGCGCTGGAGGTGCAGTAACCCAACGCGGCCGCTGGTCATGCCTCTGACGCTGAAGTCGCTTATTTCTTGCTCGATCGGGTTTCAAGACCACCATCGATGGTATTCGTTAATTAAAACCGACGCACAGCGGTAAGGAAATGATACGAACGCGATGGGAAGCTAAGCGGAATAGTGGATAGACGAAGTGGTATGATTCGACAACCGTATATAGTGAGACAAAATCACGAAGAGAATCCACAGTCCAGAGGCGAGAAGTTGAAAAAATCCGGGTATCTCAACAGGATTCGCTGGATTCCAGTGGTCTGCTAGCTGATGAGATGGAAAAAGCGGCATCTGCAGCGTTGAGCGGGGCTTCAGCTAGCTCTGTGCTACGGCAATTAAGCGATGGCTTATGCTGAACACCGAGTTCACTGTCTCCAAGAAACATTTCAACGATCGCTCTTTCCAACCCATTAGCACCAAAGTCTCGTGGAGGTGGCGGGGCAGGAAGGGCTCGCAAATCCGCCACGTCCCCGACGAGCTTACTGCGGGCCAAGAACATGTCCACGAGAATACGGCACTCGGCAGCACTCGTGGCATGCTCAAGCATCGTCCGCATCTCGCGAGCATGTTCAAGAATAGATGGTGCTGGTGAAGGTGTCTGTGAATCAAGCGGTGGTGCAACTTTCTGGTGCAGAGGAGAGGCGATTTTGGAAGACATGGACTGGGGTGCTACTGGAGGCGAAGGCGGGCGTCGTACTGCGGGTGTTGGAGTTGCGTCCGTGGCTTCGACACGTACGGGTACGGTTACGGAAGTAGCTGGAGGCGAAAGTAAGGTTGGCGAGGGCTTGATAGGTTGAACGGGTTGGGAGTTATCAATCTCCAAGGCTCTTTGAAATATCGCTGGAACACGAATGGAGGTCTTCAGGGGAACTTCTTCCATTCCAGGGGAGAGAGAAGGGGTAGCACGAGCCGGTGCTTCCCCTTCCATAGACTTACCATCCCAGGCAGGGAGTGGCTTTTGAGCATAGGATTGTGCTCGTTGACGAGGATATGTTCCTAATTGGTCCGCAGAACCACGTTCTGAAGAAGCTGCAGAGGGTGGACCAGAGGTGGGATAACGAGGTGGAACAGGCCGATTAGCAAGGGGGGAAAGGTTTGTCATGGACTTGCTTGAAGCATCCCCAGACCCAACAGTCATCTTGCGAGGAGGCTTGACAGTATCACTAGCCAAGGTAATTCTGGATATCATCTTTTGTAACCGACCAGATTTCTTGGGCGTCGTGGAGAGCGGAGAAAGGGAAATTTCGCTTGGTGTTAAATCTGGGGGACCCTCGGCGAGGAAAGCAATCAACTCCTTGGTGCTGGCCGAGAACCCTCGCTGCCGGTCATGTTGCTTAGGGGATACGAAAGGCTTCAGCTCTCCCATACCATCATCATCCGAACCCGCCATGATATCTTCCAGATCGAGTGACTCTCGACTGTGCGCTATAGTTCGTGTGCGCGGCGACCGGGAAGCATCGAGGTCCAGTTCCTGTGGGGGTGCCTTTCTCCTGGGTACAGAGCCGGAGGCTGGGCGTTGATCAGAAAGGGCAGAGTTTGACTCCGATAGCGTATGCTTGTTTAAAAACATGTTTGACACTGCTGTGGAGGAATCTGTCGTCGTTGAGGATGCCCGGACACGGGGAAAGGAGGGGACGGTATAGCCTGAAGCGGTTGCTGCGCTCAGTTGTCGAGGCCGTGAGGTCGGCGGTGGTTTCTGTGTCAAACGATCGTCTTCACTGCTGACGACAGAGCCCACACCACGGATAATTGGAGTTGACCCGCTCGTACGCTTGGCCTGCTCTGGGGAGGAATGGGATGGAGGTGTGTCGATGCCATTAGACTTTTCAGTGTTCAGAGGTGCTTTTTGCCGACCATTCGCGCGTGCTTTTTCTTTGTTCAACATCTGATACCGGCAGTGTCAACATGAAACCACAATAGTGTGGTGGATACAGAGTACGTACCTCCATGGTGCGCAGTCTGTCTGGGGTCAACGAAACCTTCATAGTCGACCCTGACCTCATCATGTCGTCAAACTCTTGGGAACGCGTATCCTCCTTGAAAGAAAAAGACAGAATTAGGGAAGCGGGGACGAGAAGAAATGGAAGGACAATGACATACACTAAAAGTGGGCGATATAGGAGACCTGTCACCCTTGCTCGCGAGGGACTGTTTTGTGTTGGCGCTCGCAAAGGAATCCACTTTTCGATGTCCGGGGTCGCTTCCATTGATGAAATCCTGTGAAACTTTATTATATAACATTTTGACAGTTCGCGACTTGTCGAGCGAGGGTCTAGAAGAAGCGGAGGCGTTATTGATGGACTCGGACGACAGGCGAGTACGGGATTGGTGGATGGATCCATTGCGGCGGAACGTGCCACCGACAGGCAAGGGGGTGCCATCATTCTCTTGTGCGACTGACATACTCCGCCTGGATCTTGGCAGTTTCGAGAGGGCCTCGATTTGGCCATAAACTTACAAAACAAAAATAAAAACGTCAATCCAAATATGATTAACAAATCCGACGACGCCCGGTACCCATTATATTACACTCACCTGCCATATTTTTAAAAAGCCCGTAAATGGAACTATCCTCACACAGCGCAATGAACAGATCCTGCCCATTTGCAAGCGCTCGACTACTGTCCCGAGCTGCGACGCGACCGACATTCGAAACGATATGTCTATGAAAAAGATTAGCACCATAACAGTGGTAGCAGAACCAACTGTGGCCCACTCACTCGCAGATTGACCTGGCACCACCATGACATCGACGTGACACCGCATCAGTAAAAATGGATGATCCAGTCGAGTCTGTAATTGGTTATGCTCACTCGATGATCGCAGTTAAATACAAAGAGGCCGGGGCGAGGAGCGTCTGCTTGGGGAGAGGAACGCCTTCTACGCTCATGCGCTGAAACAAGCGAGTTTCAGCATCCGAATTCTCGTCGGTGTCGCTCAGGGTCGAGTACGCTTCACATTTGAGACGAAGGAGCTGCAACGGTTGTGTTCGATGAGCCCGAAACACCCACACATATAAGGAGCCACACCCACCTCGAATGTCCATTGGAGGTTGAATGCACTATCCTCAACGACCACCAGAGACGAGCCTGATCCTGGTATACCGCCTGTACGTTCCCAGTATGCCCTGAGCTCCAATTCCGCCTCCAGCACGGCCTCCTTGCCCAAGGTGGTGGGCAACACCTTGTGGAGGCCAGCTCTGAGCTGCGTGGTCGTCAGTGCGCGCGCAGCACCGAGGATAGTATGCAACAGTTCGTCAAGAAACGCGTTGATAGAGTTGAGAGCGTCGGTCGAGAGCTTTGTTGGGCGCACGTCGGAGAGGATAACGTCCGCGGAGCGGGAAGAGATGTAGCATGGTGGAACTGGGAAGTCGTCATGCATTACCGAACGCTTGCTGTCGTGTTCACCAAACGAGCCAGGCATTGTGCGCGGTGACCGAGCACTGTCGGTAGGAGTCGCGAGGGAAGGGAGCTGAATGTATGGAGTGGCTATCTTAAGCGATGCCCCCCGTTACACCTTGTCATTTTGGGCAGTATCAAATTCAGTCATCCCGGCGTGCTCCACATGCCAAAAAAACAGCAAAATAAAAGAGAAAAAAAAACCAATCGTGTACTTGAAACATGAATGATTCTAGCCAATCAGCTCCCGATGGGAAATCACCTCTCCCGATCATAGGATCAACATCCTTTCCACTGTATCCTCCTCACCCATAACCATCAACTGCCGTTCCTCGGGTACACTATTCTCTCTTGCGACGGCTGCGACTTCACTTCTATCCGACTTCCCTTCCTTTGTTTCTTCTGTCGCAGAACTCGGCACTGCAGCGTCCACAGCCAGGGTAGCCGACACCGCATTCACGTGTTCTTCAGGGGTGGCAGATCCTGCTGCGCTGCTTACGGTAGTTCCAGATCCCCAAAGCGTCAGACCTCGCGCGGCACTCATCGTGATCAAGGTAGAGTCGAGATCATCCAGTTGTGGGTTCTTTGCAGGATACGACGAATGCGCCAACAAGAAGTCGTAGTCGTCACGTCGAGGGTCCGAGCTATCTGTGTCGTAGTTGATTGATTGGCCCGTTGGACGACTACGCATAGAAGCGTTCTGTTTTCTCATGTTGAGTTCAATTGGGCTAAATATATTCCAGAAGACCTAGAATCATAACATTGGGTGAGATCCAGAAAGGCGCGTTCCCAAGACACAGTGATACGTACCCATGGTCCCACGGTGGCATGTCTATCAGCAGATATTCGGCACTTTACGACACGTCTTGGTATCACGCGGTGAGACGGAAGCCGCTGTGGCGGCGGACCCAATCGAGCTGGAATAGCGGGTACAATTGGCTGGCATGTTGGTTTGCGAATCAGAGGCTCCCTACGGTCCGTTTTCTGGTGTTGCACCTCGTGTTGCATCACCTCGACGGGCTTGTCAAACTGTTCGTCACAACCTGAGAACCTGACGTCAGCGGAAATCAGTCACTTGAAAGTCTTTTCACCTGAAAAGGGACACGGTAGAGGTCTCATCGTGTGTCTTTCAAGGTGTGCGTCACGTTCTTGTGCCACACCAAACTGCCTCTGACAGCTCGCCCAGCGACAAAGGAACGGAGCCTAAAGAATTTGGGGATATGTTGGCTGAGTCAATCCAATCCACGTAAGCACAACCATACCTGCGAGTCTTCTTCTCGAGCATGGTTTTGTAGATGCGCGAGCAGATTGGCAGCACAATTCAAGATGGAAACACAATTCAACCACCGACACCGCCGCTCTAATAACCGCGACTTGGATTCTTCAATCAACAACTGTTCAAGATGACTATATTGAACTGTGATAAGATGAGCTAGAGATCAGCGGAAGCGAAGAATGCTCTCATACGCTCTTCATCTTTCCCTACCCCTTCTAGGTCCGAGTCTATATCCTCTCCCATAGCGCGTTCCTTCATCTTGGTCGCTTTTTTGACATAAAATGGCGCTGGTGGGATGAGCACGTATACTTGCTGCTTCCGTCGTTTTCTGACACGTGGTGGTGTCACCAACCCTGCGTCAATTTCCATCACATCGACATCGACAGAGCGTCGCTTGAGGGAAGGCCTACTTTCGCCTTCGTCATTGATCATCTCGAGGTCGGTTTCGGGTGGCTCGGTAGGTACTGGCGAAATGGGTGGAGAAGGCAAGAAGAGTGGCAGCTGGCCATCTAGCGGGTGCTCACTTGCTTCACGTGGCAATTGTTCGAAACCTGGCGATACCGGCTCCGCATTACCAAGTAGGGGATGCAAAAGGTTGGAGTCCATATTCTCTTCGGCGGCGAGCGATAGAGGCGGGCTGTACATGTGCACATCTGCGTTTCCACCGTCAGCTGCAACGTTAACAGGCGGTTCTTCCAAGGAAAGATTCTCCAACAGAGGAGTATGGTTGGTGGTATTGGTGGGAGACACTGGCTGTGACGATGTGGCTGCGCTAGCGAAAGTCTGGATTGGGAAGGTGGGATCCTGTCCCTCTCCATTTACGGATTCGTCCGAATCTTCTAATGTGAGGTCAATCATGATTGGCCCTTCAATAACAGCAGCCTGTCCGTGTCCCTCTTTCAATACTGACTTCGTTGTCAATGGACTTGGGGAGGCGGCACGCTGTGACTCGTCCTGTACGTTCGGTTTTGCGGAGGGTATCGAGGGAGGATTAGCTTCAACGAAGCTTGTCGCTGCTGCAACTGCTGGAGGTATTGGAGAAGCCACGCGGGAGGGGGTGACCTCAGGTAGTCGGTCATCTTCATGGTTATTAGCTTTTTCCGTTGGCATTCCTCCCGTTTCTTGATGAGGTTTCGGCACCTTCTTCCCAAGCGAGCGCAGAATATCTCTCGCCAATGTCGACTTGTTCGCGTCTCTGGGCGTCTTTACGTTAGCTGGAACCTGTGACACATCCCGTTTAGGAGTTGCAGCCGTTGTCTGCGTCGTAACGATATTCGCTGGAGGCGTTGTTGACATACTCGTCACTTGTGCGGTGGAGAGCGCAGATTTTGTCGCCTGTTCTGCATAATATTGCAATTGTGCAGCGTACGGCCCGGATGTCTGCTCTGATGCAGAGTCGATGATCTTCCCTTCTGTGGTACTAGGTTTAGTCTCCTGTTGCATGGCAAGCATTGTTTGGACCAGGGAGGTTGCGGTCAGAGGTAGTGGTGTATTAACCATTGGCATATTTTTTGGGCCAGGAATCGTTGGCACTCGTTGCTGAGGTGTATTTTTGGGTGGTGGGCCATCAAGGGTAGGTCCTGATTGATTGACTTGCGCCACGGCAGACTGCCATACACCCGGAGGCAGAGAATTAATGGCTGCGTTGAACCATTCATCACTTATGCCAGACGCTCTCGCGTGATACCAGAAAGCTTTGAGTCGCAAAGTTCCGTTCTGTAGAAATGTTGTGAAAAAAGCGTCGAATATCGAACGAAGTGCTAACCTGGACGGCCATCTGAAAGAGTTTAATGAACGTCGCTTTATCCGCGCGAGGTTGTGGATCCCGCTGCTGTGCTTGCTCTTGCATTGGCTGAGGTGGTCGTGCTTGTGAGATCCAAGACAATGCATTGACAGGCAGGGAATCACGGACCTGTGAAGGTTGATTTTGTAGTTGAGAGACGCTAATAGAAGGTATGCGATCAGTTGACTGTGGGGGGACTCGTGGATGCGTTTGAGGCGGTTGGAGAGGTCGCTGAGACAGAAGCCGGGCTTGAGATTGCTGGGGGCGTCGTTGAGGCTCTAGCGGAGG
>JBBPQN010000852.1:0-11900 GCA_038092575.1 Boletus subluridellus
CACTAATATTGTACGATTCTGATAAGAACGCGCGATAGCTTCCGTCAGGGCAACACCGCCGTGACGCAAGTTTGGAGTCACACGCAACACAGCTGCGAGTACTACGGCACACAAAGTTTCACGCCCCAGCGTGTGCAGGCTAGGAGGTAAGTGACCCACTAATACACATGACCCAGACAGACTACGATGGCTTGTGACCCATTGAAAAAGCAGTGTGAACAGCTACATGCGTATCTGATCAGGTCTACGTTGTTGTAGCGGGGTAGTTTAACTCGAGCGCTCCATTGAGATTGTGGTGGGATTTGGTTCTCTCTAGCTCCATGGTGACTTAGGACAAGCTATTGATTTATGTTAGGAGATGTGTTTTATGGTCTTGTTTTCTTTGGGGGGCCAGACATTTGTCTGCCGTTTTGCAATGTGGCCTTGTCACCCCCCTTAAGGCGCGGAGAAGCCGACCATATGCATGGTAGTGGTTGTGGTTCAAGGAGTCCCCCCCACCACTAGTACAGGTTTCGATCCATCGGCATAACAAGGACGACTCATCGGTCGAACGTGCCCAATGATTGCATTGGAGGTCGTTAGATCTTTGCAACACACCCGATCATGGGAATGACCACAGTATATATCGCAGCACAACTCAAGCTTGCCTTGGATTGTGCCTATGTCGAACAAGGGCATTTAGATGTAAGCCTACCAGCTTACCTATGTTCCTATAGTTACCATATACACTGCTCGGGATACTGAATGTAAAGCATCTAGTATTACTGCCTTTTGGCGTAACGGTCTAAGCAGCGAGCAGGCTGGACTACTTACGCTAGCCGTGTTATCTCGTAAGTCGCAGACTCGGAATCTGATCTGCATCAAATCCAAGCACTCGTGTTCAACGACACCCACACCTGTCTGTATCTCGCATGTCGCAGATGCCACTCAAGACATGAGGAAAATGTGTGTGTGGGAAACAACAGCAGCCACTGCAGGAAGGCGAATTTGCGTCCGCAAGCGCCTATCAGACAGGCATGTCGAATGCCGGTGCAGAACACCCGTCGGCGGACACCCAAACAGAATCCAACAGCTTAGGGACTTTGTCCTCGTGATACCACGACTCTGAGATATTGAGGACGCAGTACAATTGATACTTACAAAGTAATTCTAATGAACTCATTGCATCATGGAGCATGCAACTGTAGACGACTTACCCACGCTTCATATGGGTACGTTTAGTAAAATCACCACTCATACCTTGGACATCTACTCTACTAGTAGAATAGTGTGATGAAATCTGCCAATCAGTTGCTGATGTCAACATCCAATACATCGACATTGACAACTAAGAAAGTAGTAGCTCAGAGCACCAACGGAAAGAAAGCTACATCCACGAGTTAAGTAATGGAACACTCATAGAACCTCAACCATTGCTCAAGTTGGTCATTCTTACTGCCCAAATGGGAAAAGTTGTTCGCAACTCGGGTCTTGCAACGTCTGGTAGAAAGTGACCAAGTTGGCCTTGATCGCACCCTCGAGTTCGGGAGTCGGGTTGGGGTACAGCTGAGCCGTCAGGTTGACCTGTCTCTGGTACCCATAGCACAGCTGAGAAAAATCAGCACAGGTGTGCCGGACAAGAGAGATCGACGCACAGTCCCAGGGTCTTCTGGATTCGGCACAAAGTTGTTCACCCCTTCGTTGCGACCCGGCGGCACTCCGATCAAGTTGAATACCTCATTAGCCACGGCGATGACATCGGCAAATCTGTATGGGCCCTGACGACGATAGAACCCCTTGGGGTACTTGTGCAGCTGGAAGAAACTCCGCGCGTCGTCCACCGTAACATTGATCGTCGTGTTCACCGTCTGGTTGCTTACGAAGAAAGCGAGGGGAAATGTCGTTTCTGCATAGGCAGTTAGGTAACGGGGCGTATCGAACGAAAACGTCGGGTTGCGTGCGATGGAGTCGTTGATGCGGAGGTACTTTTGCAAGGATGCAGATTCGACCGTGATCATCCCGTCTCCGACGAGGTTGGCGGCATAGACGAGCTGCGAAAGTGATGAGTAATTTAGATACGGGTGGTGGCCATACCTACCAGATCAAACAAGGTCTCGTTGAAACTGTAATTATTGCCGAAATAATAATCTCCACGAGTGGTACTAGCATCACCTGCAGTAGCAGTCATCAGCCCATAGTTATCGGCAGTACACAAGATATCATAGGAGAGAGGCAGGGACTTTACCTTCAAAGTTGCCGTGGGTGTTGAGTCCGGGAGTGAGTTGACCATCTGCAGTCGTATTCGCACCAATGCTCATCAAGTTCGTCAAATGGTTCCCATCGACAATAAACGCCTATTTCATTTCCGAACACCATCCATCTGTCAGCACGGATAACAAGACGACGGACAACCCTCGGACATACCCCATAAGTGACGAATGCAGCCAAGTCCCATCCCATGTTAAGGCCTGTGAGTTTCAAATTGAAATCCTGACAAGGATCCCTGTACCATGGTCTACGCACCTTCCTGGACAGCATTGATGATCTCAGCCGGAGTGGACACGCCAGTACGGTTGAGATACTTTGAAAAAGAAAAACGTTCATCGATAAATTGCGACATCGAGATGTCCAATCACTTACCCCATGAGAAGCAAGGGTATTCAATCCCGGGCAAGGACCACGAATATCACCTGGTTGATCAGGCTGGTATGGGTGGGCCGAGTCATAGACGAGCTTCGCGGACGTGTCATTGATTGCAGGTGGGAGGGGTTGTGGACCGGGTGTGCTACTAAAGGATCGCGCTACAGCTCGGACCTCTTCTGGAGACAAGCCCGTGAGCGAACGATATTCCGGGAAGTTCTCCAGGTGCGGAAACCCCGGTGCATATGGGACGAGCGCAACTAATATTGCGAGGTTCTGTAAGTTCATCCCACACACGCCAGTGATTAAGGAGTTGGGGGAAACAAATCTGACGAAGATCTGATGAAGAGGACAAACCGACTACTGGTTAACTTATATACCCAAAGAAGATGCAAGGTAACATGCCCGCAGTTTATTTTTCGTCAGCGACTGGATCTAAGATTTCGCGGCACGGTGTCCCTGAAACAGACCATTGACAGTGCAGCTGCGGCGGCGTATGTGGTTTGCACATCGGGACCGATAACGGTCCGCTGCCCGGCATGCTTGGCGAGGTGGCTAGCAAGGCTACAGTTCACCATTGGTTCTGCTACCTGTATTATCGGGGTCAAGGCGGAACTCAATTCTGTTGCGCTAGGACAAATATCACATCTTGCCAGCTGGCAGCAGGGAACATAACGCACCCGCGGGCAACGGAACATACATCCGACCTCAGCTATGGCTAGGCTATAGCAACCCGTTGGAGTCATTCGATTACCAGAAACATACGATTAATGCAGGGTAATTCCGCCTGCTGTAACTGCGGCTTCTTGACTGGATGTCAACCTGCACACATTTACCCGTTTAAAGCTCACGATGTGACTCAATTTATGTGCTAATCTGCAATCGAGTACTCTCTGGCCGTACAGCCACGGTCGCCACCGGGGAAAGAAGCTGAAGGCTGTGACAAAACAACATGTGGATGAGTAAATGTCAGGAGGAACCCTCCCGCCGAGTGGCTTCGAACCGCCTGCGGTAATGGAATATATTTACCTGAGAGCGCACCCCGAGATAGGGACTAGCTCATTGAGGCTTAGGGTGGTGCGTAGCTAAGAGCTTGGTCAAGATGAGGTTTGAGAGTTAACTTGGAACTTTACCGTATCCGCGCACCGGTACTTGTTTGGTGGCACAGGTACGACAACTATGAGGAATGGAAGGAGGAGCGAGTATGTATCTTCTTTGGTCTGCTTTACGGAAGACTATGCGATGGCCAACTAGTACAGCTCGTATGATCAGAACGACTGTCTTCTGATTTCGAAGTTTTAGGTCTGGTTTTGGAAGACTAGCACAGCTCTGTGCAGTGAACAATGTGCGTCCGGGTGAGTATAACGAGATTTGGCAGGTGGGTGAAATTGGGTTAGTTGATAAACCAGAGGTTCGAGTCCGTTCGACCATGCGGGTAGATTTAGGCGCGGGAAGATTAACAACTTCTCTTCGGCACAAGGAAAATGCTGTGGCTGCGGTGGCATTAGCGCAACAATGGACAGCTCTCTTCCACCCACGACGCCGGAACATGACTCCAACTGGGTACACCCCCTACTCATATTGTACATATGTACCACTTTATTCACAAAACAAACCACCATTGACAGTGTCTGTTGATGTCCCACATAACGAGTCAGATTACGAACCATGGATCCTTGTTCAAATCAGCTAACTGTCATCATTGTAGGAGTTGTCGTTCGTGCCGATGGTTTCAATCCCCCTCCCCATCTGTTCTGTGAAGTTGACCACTTGATGGCCAAGGAAACGAAGATGACGGGCGCAGTGGCAGTCGCACAGCATTATTACGAGTGAGCCCCAACTCTACAGGGCCGATGATCGAAGACGGACGAGCCGTCGACTCGGGTCTAGGGCCTACTGGCACTGGCAGGGTCCCCCGTTTAGCTCAACGAGTGGCGCACCGAGACGTCGGGCAGGCCAATGGATGACAGGCGCGGTGGCATTAGTGCCACAATGTATGCATTTTATGGTCTACGGTCTTAACCGCCAGTTCAAAACATACTGGTAGAGCCTGTGAATAACAGGCAAATGTGACTGAGTGAGTCGGAACGACGAACTCGGAATACTTAGTTGTTGTGACCTGTGTGAGTACTTCAACAGTGCGATGTCTTATGATAACTATGCGCGATGTATGCGGACACCGTGCTGCGACGCCGCTGCACTGGGGGGCTCCGCTACGTGCAGACGAGCTGAGTGGTTGGTCCAAGTCCCAATTAATTATTAGGTGATGCGCCGCAGTCACACGAGAATGGCGGAGGCTGAGCATCTTCTCATTGCCCTTTACGGTTTTAGTAGGTATCTCATGTTGCGGAGATGACGGACATGCAAGTACCGTTGTATCGATGGTGCGCCCAGAATCTCTGAACCAAATGAAATATTTGACTGTCACAGTGCATTCTACACCACATAACTATCATTTTCTTGGAATGGAGAACCCACTAAAAGCGAAGCTCGACATATTAGAGCTGTATCTACCAACGTGCCTCCATCCCTTCTCTTTCCGGATCCTGGACTGGCGACCGTGACGTATGCACTCAAGTAACTTGACCTGTTCGACATTCTTGCAAGCGCTGCTTCCGTAACCGGAGCGTAAATTCGGCACATGCAAATGTGACTACCCTGACGGTTAGGTGAGTCGCCCTCTGTTCAGCACTCTTACCATCCGCCTGTGGTTGACTGTGCCATTCACGCCTCCAGATCGCTCCCTATTCGACGAACAGACCGCAATACAGCTCAGGAACCATGGTCGCCCCAGGGATAGCTCTCTTAGCGCGTATCGCGGGGCTCTCATTCGCATACTGCCTGATCGGTACCGCACTGTGGCGTCTCTTGTCGCTGTGCGGCATACTGACATCAACTTGGTGGTTGGCGGCCGGGCTCATTGCAAGCTTGCCTCTCGGAATTACATGCAAGAATTTTGCACACAATTACGAGGCGGCTGCCTTGGGTGCTCGTCTTATGCATGTCCTTCAGGGGAAAATGTTTGGAAACATCGATTTGATGTTCAGACTTGTGGAAGCCATGAGATCTGGATATCCTGGTAAGGGCCATCGATCAATACCGTTTTCTGAACAAAACCTTGACTTCTGGGGATAGGGGAGGGCATGACTGATGCGGTGGCAGCAGCTGGCAATTGCTTTAATTTTCGTGTGATGTTCAGTGACGTTCTGTTTACTTGCGAGCCACATCATATAAAGGTACAGTGACCGGTATCTGTCTAGCCGGACTAGCTAACGCTCGCACAGGCCATTCTAGCAACCGATTTTGAGAACTTCGTCAAAGGTAGACAGTGATAACAGTGGAGTTTCAATCATAGTATAACACGTCATCCTAGGGGACAAGTTCAGAGTTGCGATGCTTAATGTGTTGGGTACAGGCGTTTTTAACTCTGACGGTAAGTAACTACCTATGCTTTCTTGTTTGTGACTTAATTCTGGAGCTCTCAGCCGACATGTGGAAATTTCATCGTTCCATCACCCGTCCATTCTTTACCCACGATCGGATCAGTCACTTTAATATCTTTGATCGCCATGCTGAGTATGTGATCACCCAGATGAAGTTTCGTCTTCGTGCTGGGTATGCGGTGGACTTCCAGGTGTGTTCATGTATGATCATTCCCCGACCCAGTATGAATCCATGAACCCCAGGATGCTATTTCACGCTTCACGCTTGACTCTGCAACAGAGTTTCTATTCGGAAAATGTGTAGACAGTCTCTCTGCCGGCCTTGTTCATCCCCACAACATGACTTCGGTCGAGAACTCAGTTGCTAGTTCCAAGGTCACGGACGACTTTGCTCGTGCATTCACAGAGGCTCAATACATAGCTTCTCAACGACTTCACAGAGGTTTGTTGTGGCCTCTGTTTGAACTTTTGGGCGACAAGACCATAGAGCCGATGAAGGTCGTGAACGCCTACATCGAACCTATTTTAGTGAATGCGATAGAGAAAGCGAAGATGACCACCCTGCACGGGGAGAAGCCAAACCCCGAGTCCTCCGATGAGGACACACTTCTCGATCACCTTGTTCGACTTACTGCTGGTAGGTGTTACTGATTACGCTATTCCTCTTAATCATTTTCTGTAGATCCCGTGGTCCTCAAGGATGAGATCTTGAACATTATGATCGCTGGTCGTGATACAGTACGTGCGACTATACTGTTGTTTGATTATGGATTAATTGTATGTAATAAGACGGCCGGGACACTGACGTTCATTGTCTATTTATTGTCAACGCATCCCCACGTGCTTACTCGTCTGAGAGAGGAGATCATGACTAGGATTGGACCCAGAGACCGCCCCACATATGAGGCGATCCGTGAAATGAAGTATCTCCGTGCGGTTATCAATGGTAAGCTCCTTGCCCATAGTCGAGCGGGGAGATATCATAGATTGTTGTTCCAGAGACACTGAGACTATTCCCGGCCGTGTAAGTACCTGAGTCTACCAATCGGATATATATCTAATTTTTACTCCAGCCCATTCAACGTTCGGTGAGCAAAAAATAATGCTCATCAATAACGTGCTCACCGCAAGCAGTGAGAGCGTCAAAGCTACCACTTTACCCTCTTCCGACCCGTCGGAGAAGCCATATTATGTGCCAGCAAATACTCAGTATGTGACTAGCCCATATCAAGTTATGAAACGAAAAATAATCCTCGACAGGGTGTCGTATTCTGTGTTCAACATGCACCGCCGAAAGGATCTTTGGGGTCCAGACGGTAAGAGGTTTCAGCTGGGTCCGCTTCTGTTGATCCCACTTGCCCTGGGCAGCTGAAGAATTTGATCCCGACCGCTTCCTCGATCACCGGTTGCACAAGTATCTCACACCAAAGCCATTCATCTTCCTTCCATTCAATGCCGGACCTCGTATTTGTCTTGGTCAACAGGTAGGCACTCATACACACACCTCCTTCTTACCCGGGCCCTTGTTAACAAACTGTTGTCCATCAACTTTAGTTCGCGTATAATGAAATGTCTTTCATCCTGATTAGGCTCTTGCAACAGTTTGACTCGATCAATCTAGCACCTGATGCACAAGCTCCTGACACACTTCCTCCTGCTGCCTGGGCAGAAGCGGAAGGCCGAAAGGCGACGGAGAAGATCTTCCCGAAGACGCATCTCACAATGTATTCGCATGTAAGTTTCCAGTGGATGGTTTCGCTGATAGCGGTGGTTGTCTGACACGCCGGCACAGGGTGGGTTGTGGGTGAGAATGACTGAGGCTGACGATGAGATCATCTGAGCAATATATCTGCCGGTGACATTGCGCTGCTGAACGCTTTCGTTGCTTTTGTTGTTCTAGAAATTACTATGTGTTACCCTACTTGTACCACGTACGGGTACTATACCAATTGCCATGTATCCGCTGGTATTTCTTCACATGCCTGACAGTCGTTGGATTGAACTTCACGCTTAAGTCCGTTCTACAGCAACTTGTACTGGCCGTCTTGCCAATGGCGCATGCACAACCAATTGACCGCCCTGAGGACAGAAAGGATACAATGGTGTTGTACAAAAAAAACATGATGCATACTCTTACAGTAACCAATAAAAGATTTCTTAACCTATGTAAAAACATGTCTAAAGCTTGGACTGCATTTTGGATGCTTCATCTCCCACCGCGAGTCATTCAGCCTTGCCCTCGAGAAGCTTCTCTACAGCAGCGTCAATCGCTTGAGGAGTCGACGTCGACGCCCAGCGATTCACGACATTGCCATTCTGATCGACCAAGAACTTTTCAAAGTTCCACTGTAACAACCCCCACATGGTTAGAACGACAGAGAAGAATCCAAACGATACCCCAATCCAAAACGGACCTTGATGCGAGTCAAACCCAAGATGCCAGCTTTCTCGTTCTTGAGCCATTTGTAAACAGGGTTGGTATTGTCACCATTGACATCGGATTTTTTCATGAGAGGAAAGGAAACGCTGTAGTTGAGCTGACAAAAAGACGCGATGGTTGCGTCGTCACCAGGTTCTTGACCACCAAACTAGACCACGAGGATGTTTTAGCCAGAAAAGCATTTCAACGACTCGGTTCCAACCAGCTCACTTGGTTGCAAGGGAATCCGAGAATCACGAACCCGCGGTCTTTGTACTTGTCATACAGTCCTTGCAGACCTATTGAGTCGAGTGAGGGGATCGTCCGTCATGCTCGCCGTGACGACAGAGATGGTTTACCTTTGTACTGCGGAGTAAACCCGCTGTAATCCCATTGTCAGTATATGCCAGTTTCCACTCATTATGGTTGTGAGAAAAAGGGCTGCGCGTACCACTGCGACGCGACGTTGACAATAAGAACGACCTTGCCCTTCAATTGCTCGAAACCGTAGATCTTGTCACCCGGAAGATCTGCTTTGAGGTCGTAGAAGGTGGGAGCAGTCGATGACATCGTTTGCCTTGACAGAGTTGAGTGGAACGGTTGCGAGCGCTGGTGGTTGCAAACAGAGCTGTGTGAATGCTTCCAAGATGCGAAACTATATCGGAATCGATACTTGCAGAGAGGAACTAAGATGGCAAACGGCTGCGGTCGGGAGGGGATAAGATGGCGAGTCTGAGTCGCAGCTGGTTTGGGGATGGTCGCGAAACGCTGCATGATCATTGATCAAACCCGGTGGTTACCGGTAATCAGCGCTCAGCACTACTAAGCAGTCATTCTTACGCAGAACTACTGCTGCGACCCGAGTTGTCTCACAGAAAGCACCAACAATTTTATAGTTGCTCAACGGAAAACTTTAAACGATGAAAAAGTCTGAGATCCCAGTTACATGTCTCGGAACAAACTCATGGACTGCCTGGCCACTCCCTCACTAGTTACCAGAAGGTTATCCTAAAGCCCCAACGTCAGAAAGTCGGCAGGTTCGGGAGATAGAAAAGAACGGACAGCACATGCAGAACCTAGGCCTGCGTTCCCAATCCAGCCGGGCTCCCAGTACACGATTCCTAACGCCTTATCACCAGTATTCTTGAGAACGGCAGAAATGTCCCTGGTCCATGTGATCTGCCCCTCGATGTTGGCAGGAATAGTTGGTTCACTGAGCGGTGTTGCTGTCGTGTTACACACTGCGGGCCAATCGGTTTCAACAACCATGATGTCCTGCAAATTATGATGAGAACAGGTTATCCACCTGACAAATGTTATGTCACCAGCCTTGCCGTATGTGGACACGACAAAATGCATTGACGAGCGCAGGTTCGAGAGAGTGGCATTTGTTCCATAAAATGGATAGAAAGAGAAGCCCATCACATCAACGTCCGAATGTGTTAGGCAACCACCCAAGCCCTCGTTCGTCTCGTTGTGGAGAATTCCATTGTAGAAGTAGGAAACATCAGCTTGATGCCATCCATTAGCCAAATGGATGACGGTTTTCGTAGACGGAGAAGCATCGCGGACTGCAAGTGCACCAGCGTGGAGAAGTTGGGATGCCCCGGTGAAATCGTTGACAGAAATTTGTCCCGTGGGCCAGAGAAAGCCATCATTGATTTCATTCCCGATCTGCGTTCAAACATCCAGATTATTAATAACGCCGCGAGCGCTAACACAGTTATTGTATCTGAACACGAGGAAAAGTCAAACCTGAATGAATTGAATGGGGGTTCCCTGGTTATTGAATGCCTGCACAAGGCTGTGAGTATAACTAAGAAAAAAGTACACTTCAGCTATGACCGGAAATGACTGCACATAAGGGTGAGGTTGCAGACATACTTGTAAACTCGATGCACAAGTCCCTCAAGATCGGTAGGCCAACCAGAAGGGATGGCCTGGTGTCCAGGGTCAGCCCCTGTGTTATATAGCAATTAGTTCGTTGTATGGCCCTGGTCCATCTGATGAATGTTACAAGTATCATCATAGTGAAGATCGATCAAAATGTCCATCCCAGCAGCTTTGGCCCTTCTAGCAAGCTGAAGGCCATAATCCAAGTCGTATGTTCCGGCGGTCCAAATACGGATACGGGCTAGGTTGACTCCACAGTCCTGAAGAATATTTTCAAACGGCTGTGATGCAGCGGTTGACGATGAACCGTATCGGATGTCGGTTGTTGACTCCAGTAGAAGCAAGGACGAAAAATCAGCACCATGGTATCGAAGGGCAGAAACGAGACTGAGCCCAAAGACTACGAAGAGGATAAGGAAGCAGCGCATACTGTGGAGTTCCAGGTGCGTACCCTCATTGTTTGCGGAGACGGTCACCCTTTAAATACGTATCAAGCGTGTGTGGACTTTCCCCAAGGCACCGCTGAGCAGGAACGAGGGGAGGAGACCGGATGGAAACCGAGGTGAAACTCGAGCGGGAAAGGAAAGGTCGCTGAGTGGTACGAACCTTAGTCGCGTTCTTTTCGCATATCCCGTGTACTCCCCCGGGCCGTACCCCGCGTGGTCCACCTGCCTAGCCCATATTGCTTGTACCGGTGATTGCACGCGGGTGCCTCTTTGGCTGTTGTGCGTAATTTCCCCCGCGTGAAAGTCATGTGTTTCCTGCCAATTTGCGAAACGGCTGAGTTGAGGCAAGCGCTCGAACAAGATTCATGGCTTATGGAGGCTTTCGGTTCCTGGGAACAGGCCTGCTGATTGATGGAGATGCCAGCTACGTCCATCAAGTAGCTCGCGCGCGGTGACTTAGATAGCAACTCATTTGGAGATTGTCAAGAGCACCCTTGGTGAGTTTCAAGAGGTTGCTTCCTCGCAACTGTAATCGCACGTGGGACGCTGTTGTCACGTAGTTTCGCCGCGTCAAAGTCATATGTTTCCTGTCAATCAGCAGAGCGACTGAATTGAAATGAGCACTCAAATAAAGTTTCATGGCTTATGGGGGCCTACGATTCTGGGAACAAGCCTACTGATTTGTGGAGATGCCCGCTGCGTCCATCAAG
Source organism: Boletus subluridellus (assembly GCA_038092575.1). Lineage (NCBI taxonomy): Eukaryota > Fungi > Basidiomycota > Agaricomycetes > Boletales > Boletaceae > Boletus > Boletus subluridellus. Next base: position 11,531 of record JBBPQN010000852.1, read on the forward strand.
TAGCTCGCGCGCGGTGACTTAGATAGTATACCATCCTAGACTGGGATATTGTCGAGATCATCCGTGGGACCAGTTTCAAGAGGTTGCTAAGTTCGAAGCTCCTCGGGCAGAGCAGCCCTGGCACACGGTCGCTGTGCAGACCAATTAAGCCTCTGTGTGCCTTACTAGCAATTCAAAGGGAGAGTTACTTGAATAATTTCAACCCACTTTAATTGATCTGCCTTTAGTACAGGTCAGGAAGTGTGAAGAACGAAGTCACTTAAACCATAGATTCATAGAATGAACGGATAAATTTCTTATTTAATATTTAATCATTTAGCTAACTACGCTTAGCAAAAGCATGACACATAGCATCCTGATCAGTTCCAAC
>JBBPQN010000853.1:0-11892 GCA_038092575.1 Boletus subluridellus
TACCATTTAATTGAAGTATGCTGTGGCTCTGTAGCAGCAACAGTTTGGTATTGTTGAGGAACAGAATACATCAAATGGCCATTTCATCAATACCTGCAAATAAATCCAGGCATTTATCACCAAGGATGTTATTATACTGCAGGTCAGCTTGTGTGCACATAATATTCATATATTTAACAAATTTTGAAAGATTTATGGAAAATGCATTTCAGAGGCCCAAAACATACTAAAGCAAAAAAAAAGATCCACACCAGACATCCTGGCACAGGTGCAATATTCTATGAGTTTAAACACTTACAATTTGATCAAACATTATTTGGCATTGATTGCAAATTCAAGTTGTGATTTAGTATAGCCACTTACTTTTTCTTGCTTATATATATCATGATCATGTAATCAGATTATGCCCTACATGAAAAGATTGTTTGCATTAACATGCTTACTGTGACTCAAGGCAATAGAAGGATGGTGGTTGGGTAACTAATCTGATCTATTGTGCCATAATAGTCTATTGGGTCAGTGGTATTTACAGAGACAATAATGAAAGCTCATTTGGTTGTGGACATCCATCATTGCATTAGTTGATCAACCAGCCATGTAACATATTTAATTGTCAGTCTAATATTGATTATGTGAGTGTGTTGTATTGTTTTGTATATAGTGATTACAATCAGCATGTTTCAGATGACTTTTGTCCACTGCAATAAATGGTGGCAAGAAGTTCTGAAAGCAGTTGAGGATATACCAGGTTCTGAAGCCCTCTTGTCAACTGCTCAGATGTAATCTAATAGTGATAATCAAAAGAGTCTTCAAAGTGGGTGTTGATGACTATTATCATTAGATCTATATTAATAAATTTGATTAAATATTGACTTACTGGTACTTATGTCAGTGTCCATGTTTGCAAGTGACAAGTGATCATTGACATGGAGTCTTTCAACTATCGACCATACAGTTTCATGGGTGGAGTCTATAAAATATTATAAAATATATCAATTATATATTATGACAATGCTTACCTGTGGACCACACAGTTGGAGTCTATAAAATATTATAAAATATATCAATTATATATCATGACAAGCTTACCTGATATTTCATGTCTCAATAAGGCTGAAAGCATATATCAATACATCATTGTTACTATTGAAATAAATAAAAACTTACATTGATTGATTAGACAAGAGCTATTTCTGCTCAAGTTGTATACACCCATATCTATAGGGTCAACTGATTTCAAACATCAAACCAATGTCAATTATAAACTTACTCATCAAAGGTTGGGTTTGCAGCCCAAGGCTTGGATTGGGCTGGCTAGGAAACCTCCACTCAGGTTCCAAACAGGCCAGTACATCCATAATCAAGGGATAGTTTTGAGGAACTGGTCCAGTCTGAGCCAGTGATTTTGGAAAGTCCTGGAATAGATCTTCAAGTTGAAGTTCCAGTTCAGAAGAAGGAACTGGATGCTAAAAAACACAATATTTTAAAGTTATTATTAGTAGGATATATTACTTACTATTGCAGGATCCAGATTCTCCAATGTTATGATCAAGATAAGTGGATAGCTACAAATATTCAAGTGTCAATGGTAAATTGAGTTTAGCTAGTGATGATTGATGTAAGTAGACTTACATTGGCCATATTATAGGATACCATAGTATTGAGGTTTTGTCCATAGGAAGTTGAGCCTGAGGGGAACATAGTGGTAGAGGAAGAGATATGTTATTACTAATCACTAATCAGTGTATGTTGATTATATACTAGGCCAAATTCGGCACAAATACAAGTTGCACTGGCAGACTGGCTAGCCAGTTCTTGACCTTGCAAGTCACATCATAGGAAAACAGAAAAGTAAACAAAGATATATCCAATATCCAAGATACATCAGGACTACAGTATCTTGTAAATACTCTATATATTCAATGACTATAACTTTTTGTTCATAATCAGGGATCCTTATATTTGACTTCTCTATTTACATTTCTACTCAGTTACTTGGGCACATGAAGTCAGACTATTAGATCATGAAAGGCTATAGTTCTTCCTCATCAGTCTTGTTGTCTGAGGTGACCAGAACTGGATTACCATTCATATTGAATTCCATGTCAATGTCCCACTCCTTGCAAATCAACTCTAGATTATCCAAGATATCCCTCATTCAAATCTGTCCTCAAATGACATTTGTAATCTTTCAACTCCCAAAACTGCCACCACTATTTTCTTCATCATGGCAAGTGACCTCCAGACTTCTCACAACCAAGTCCAATTGTGTATGTACTTGAACATCAGTTATTGAATTAATATTGCATAAACAAAATGTCAAGTGTATAATATTGTTGATGGAAAAAGAACCTTTCATGACCTGTAACAGGCATGAGCAGTTGATTCAAGTATGTTTCATCATGTCCTAGGTGATGATGGTAGCAAGGGCAGATGTAATTATGATACTTACTGTGATGATTGGAGGCTAGCCTGATTTTCAACCCTGCTATGAGAGCTGCCACATTGAACCATGAATGTGCAAGGAAGAAATTGCATAGGGAGGATGGATCCAGCTGGTTGGTGATCATGGCCAAAATTGAAATAGACAAAGAATGTACTTTTAAAGTGACCACATTGAAATAATGATTGACCAGATGAAAGTTGATGAAAGATACTGGATCCAAGTGGCTCACTATCATGCAGAGCAACTTAGGAGAGATTTGAGTGGGCCTTGAGAACTAGTACCTGGCATGAATAGTTGACCAAATGCACCAACAACTTTGATTACTATATTCATGATGATCTGAACTAATCAAATATATATATATATAATGAGCTTTTATGTGACTTAAGTTAGGTTATACTAACTTACAAGTATATATATACTTTGTTTGTGATTATTTGTTTTTTTCTAATAGTCAAAGGACAAGTTGTGAAATATTATTTCTGCCTTATTTAAATTATTTATATAAGAAGCGGTCTATTGATTATACAATCAATTACATAATTAATTTGTATGAGTATACTAAGGGTTGAGTACATGAAAGCTTTCTGATATCTCCCTGATTGGATTGATAGAATATATGATATCAAGCCAAGACTATTTGAAAGCACAACATTCTATTATATAAACACTAGATGTAGTTTGTCAACCTAATGTGCTTCAATTCCACAAATGCTAGTTTCCAGTCCTGTGTCCTTTTCCTACCCCCTCCTGTGCATGTTGTTTGTCCTATTTATAAAATCAATGACCAACATATACTTTACTCCTTTCATTCCACTTCACCATGATGAGATCTGTGAAAATACAAGATGTATACTTGGTTGATCAACTATGCTGGTTGCTGTCAGTGGCTGTGAGGTTGCTTCTGCCTGATTAAAAAGTTGCTACCATGGCTGTAAGGTTGCTTTCACCCAATTAGGAAGTTGCTTCTGTGGCCATGAGTTTCCACCTGATTAGAAAGTTGCTTGCATGGCTGTAGATGTGCTTCTGTCAAGTGACTTTTTAAATCAGTAGTTCTACAACCATTAATTTATTTTTAATTTGTAAAATTTAATATAAACAATAAATTTTAATTAAATTGGAACCCATGATTTTTTAATCTTAAAGTACAGTCAGTTAAATTAATAATACAGTCTGAATATAGCAATCCATACTATTATTACCATTTAATTGTTTTATATTATACAGTACACAATACAATCTATTCATTTATAGTGAAAACATTAACTTGAAATTAATTATTAACTTTTATGAATAAATCATAGTTAATAAAATAAGTTGCTATATCTCCAATTTCAATTTATATACTCTATGAAAGATAACTGCCATAGGAAAAACACCAAGCAGCTATTTCCTTTTAAATTTACAAATCAAATGATATATATTTATTGTCCTGTACAAATCTTTCATGATTCAATAACCTCAATTTATTATCTAGCAAAATTATATATACTATAGGATTAGCTCTATAAAACAACTCATGTACTCTCTATGCATAATGTGTAATATTATAATCATACAATATGTACAATATGAATACAATGCTATTATGTGTTATAGCAACCCAGACTATATAATTCATGCCACAATGCCATGTTCACCATGTGATACCCTTTGTGTATTCTAATATACATATATACTCAACTATCATTTGTATAACTCCAATCTATCCCAGTCTCAACACCATCAAACAAGGACTATTTGTAGGTTGGACTATATGTTTGTGGAGACAGGTAGGTGTTGTGATCAATTATATCATTTCAATAACTAATAAATGCTAATTCTCCACAGATACCATTGTCAAGACCCAGCTCACTTGTTCAAAGGGAGACAGAGGCAGTGTATATGACATGCCCTATCATGTCAAAGAAAAAACATTTGCAATCAGAGGGTGATGTTTCAAGAAGATTCAGGTCCATATTGTAGGTTCCATAGGTTGCTTTGTTATTATCAAGGTCAAACACCATGAGAAGCTCACTAAGACTCCATTAGATACATATCTATCAGTACTGAATAGTCAGGGTGGAATTGATGGGAACAGGGAATGAGACATTGTGATGCAATACTGCCAAGACAAAGCATGACAGATCACCATTTTGATGGTATATGCAAGAATAACATAAAGAGATATACAATAATTATATCTATTGAATCTCTATACTTGTGATTTAAGATAAAAAGTAAATTGTACACAAAAATCACATCAACAGAATATTATCTGATAAGATTCATTAATATGATTTGTCATAAATATTTATCAATATCTATCATTAGAAGAAAATATATTGTTATATTATTGGTCTATTTTTTTGTTTTTAATTAAACAAGTGCATACCAAGTGTTATACTATTTTGGATTATTTAAATTTACATAGTATTTAGAACTTGAAGGCCACACAGCTGTATTTACAACATTGCATGACTTGGAGATGCACATGGCTGTACAAGTTGGAATCATTGGGAGATTTCTAAGTAAGATCAACGTCAATAGGGAAGTTTGAGAATTCGGGCATATGATGTTCTGTCAAAGATTGAAGTTGGTCATTCCAGGTGTTAGCAAGCAAAAACTGAGTGGTAATACCACTACTTACCACTGGCAGAATTGACATGGGCCTGAGTGGCATAATCCTCTTGCATCATGCACTCAAATATCACAGTGTGATCACTGTTTCTAATTATGAGTTGCATGTTTTCCACAAATTGGTCTGCAGCATGCAGATCATCTTGCATTCTCTCCAGTAGTATACAGTTGTATTGTAGCACCAGAGTATTCCAAAGGATGAATTGACAGGTGAGCATGTGATGAGCAAGCAGAATATTTTGATCTGCTCAAGCTGTCTTGAGCAGGAGGTAGGCCTCTCTGGGGCTCTGTGGACATGGAATGGGGCAGTGTAGCTATTAGGAACTTGAGTTAGTAGTCAATTTGTGACTATGAATATAATGGATTGGCTTACCTGCCATTCAAGTTGGTGATAGTCATCAAAATCAGAAGGTGAGTTGTCTGCCTTGTCCTTACTGGTAGGGCACCAATCTTTGATATGATTCGGGTTAGATGGGTGACTGCTGGGATTTGGCAAGTTGGTAGCTGCAAGAGAATAACTGCAAGAGTGGGGACTACTGATGGGTGTGGCCAGGTTGAATATAAAATGATAGCCTGAAAGAGACTCAAAGTGTTGATTGAGGACTAAGAGTGAAGACAAGTGAAAGATGCTATTTGCAGTGAGTGCTTGGAGATGGGAATGGATTGCTGGGGCTTGGCAAGCCTCTGTTGGAACTTCTGTATTTGCAGGTGACATTGTAACATGATAGTGGTATAAAAGGACATGAGCTTTATTACATATCTGATGCTTAGTAACCATGATGCTCAATGGAAAAGGACATGCACACAAACTAGCACACATGCACCCCAATCTCTTTCCTTCAGTCACCCCAGATGCCCAAAGCCAAATGGACTTGAGAAAGACCAAAAGTCATCAGTTGTCTGTGGTGTGGAAAAAAATTCTGTTTTAAGACAAATGTCCTTCAACACATGAACCAGCCAATGGGGCTCTGTTTTGTAGCCAGCTAGGCAATGAACAATGGATCTCTACACCAATTCCATCCCAATGAATTCTTTTGAGGTCATGGCCTATCCTTCAAAGCTCATCAACCCCCAAGCCTCATGGACCAACCAGATACTTCATTCTTGCCTCCCTGTTCAGAGTTCCCACCTCTCTATGATTACAATCCAAGCATCAATGCACTTGGAGATGAGATGGACATTACAGTCAACCTGTTTGACAATGAATCACAGGATCAGCCAAAGTTCACAGAGGCATACCAGGACTGTAGCCAGATATTTATCAGTGGATCTACTTTCATGGACTTGTTCTGACAGGATGAATACACCAAGGAGCAGTGAATTAACTTATATTTTCCTTTTGCTTCCTATGATGAGTGGGAATTTGCTTCATGGTGCCTGCACTCAAACCTTGGCATGGCTGTCATTGTTTCTCTCTTATCCTTAAATGTCATAAGTCAGCTTAAGTCTGTTTTTATTGTTGCTGAGATCAATTTCAAGGTCAAAAAACTGTTGTTTTAATTCAGAACTTCCAGAGATCTTTGAGCTCAAGTCAAAATGCTTTCAGCTGGATCCAAATGGTTATGTGAACAAATGGAACCTGAATCCCTCCATCAAACGACCTGTTTGGATCTTTTACCACCCAGCACTAGACTGCCTACAGGCCCTCCTAAGTCATCCTCTACTTGCTCCATATATTTCATTTGTCTTCCAAAATGTTTGGACATTTGCAGTGCAAGTCTGCCACATATATGAGAATTGGTTGAGCAGGAACTCTGCATGGGCCATGCAGGTCAGTTTAGCTGAACTGTCCATTCCTATTATACTAATGCATAGAACCTAGTTGTAGCACACAATCAAGTGTAGTGTGAAGACACTAAGAAGCTTAGGGGTCTCACTATGACTAATCAAAAGACTAATCACTTGCAGAATGACCTGGCTCTAGCAAGTAGATCATGTAGAACTAGATATTGAACTAGAGTATGTACAAAGGTGAAGTATTTATACCAGCGGGAATGGTGCACAGACCAAGGGCACACAGACCATCTGGGTAAAGGGGAAAATGAGGCAGTATGAGAGAACTGCCTAGAAAAGGTTAATTGTCTGAATGGAGTAAATTGTCTGTAAATGTAATGCAGCCTAAGGTAATTGCCATAAGAGTGTAAGCCTCTCGTGTGTGAGAAGGTGAATGTGTGAGGGTGTAATTAGAAGGATAAAAGGATAGGAAATCCATAACAATACTCCCTTCATATGGAAGAGGCTCTGACTCTTCCTCTATATCCTCCAGCTCCAACTCCATCTGTTCCTCAGCTTTCCCAATCCCTACCTGATTGGTCTACCTCATTAATTTCATAGTCAGTGGGGTTGTGGTCCCAATCAACCCACTCTCATTGTTGTGGAAGACACAGTGGTCAGTGACATGTCCAACCTCTCTGCAGAGAGAACATACTTGATGAGGGCATTGAGCCTGGATGTGTCCAGGGGCAGCAGTGTTGCAGTATGGGCAAATGTACTGGTCACAGTTAACCCAGAAGTGGTCCAGGCTGTGACACTTGTAGCAACAGAGGTGGCAGTGGGGAGGAACATGAGCCCAGGGAGGGAGTTGGGCATGTGATGGAGTGGCAGGGGTGGTCTGTTGATCAACTGCAGAGAGGGCAGGGGCGATGGGGCATATGGGGGTGATGATGGTGAGGGGTCCCAGGGTAGGAATGCAACAGGGGTGGGGAGAGATGGAATGGGCCACATTTCTTCATTGAGAACCTCTTGGATCCACCAGTGGGCCCAATTGTTATAATATACTATATTTTCAAACATTTTTTAACTTAGCGCATTCACGCAATACTTTACATCCTTCAGATTTTGAAGTCACGTGATGTGCATGTGACCATGGGAAACTACATGTGACCTATGGTCTAGACAAACACGTTGCACACACGCCTTATTAATTTCCGCTTCTTTCTTCTCATCATCATTCTTCTTCTCTCACGTACTCTTCTTTCATCTATCTAAATCAAGTAGTCTTTCCCATGGACCCTATGGTCCGTGCACCATCCTGTAACATATATAAAGTAGCTGTACTCGACTGAACTCCTCAGTCTAATCCATTTGTTCGCTGCGACCTACATCCTTGCGGCTGAATTAAGGAAGACTTGCTTCGTCTCTACTCTTACTCTCCTCCAGTTCTATCTCTTTTGGTTTGGTGTAGCCTTGTCAAGTCCCTGCCAGTGATTGTTCGAGACTTCTCACAACACCAATGGGATGAGGATAGTTGTTCTGAGTCTGAGGTATTGTTGTTCCTCCTGAGAGAGGCAGGTATGTTGGACTTGTTTAAAAGGGTGGTGAGGGGTTGTTGTCAATGCAGCGGTTGGGGTCCCCTCATCAACACTGGTCCAAAAGGACTCCAGGGACTCAGATCAAGCCCTGGATGGGGACCCTGCCCTGGTGGTAACCATACTGGAAGAGAGAGGAGGAACTGGAGTGGGAGTAGGGGATGGGGGGGTGGACTGACCATTGATCCCCTCATGGGTGGCTCCATGGTTGAAGGGGTGAGGAAGGGAGGTAGCAGGGATGTTGAGGTTGTCCTTGAAGAAATAGATCTCCTGTTCCAGCTCTGACATGGAGAGGATAAGAGGGCACAGAATGGAAGATATGACAAGAGAGGGGAGCATGTCAATGACCACACTGAAACCTCAATTTCATAACAAATCTAGAAAGAGGGCGCTTGCCTTGGCAATGGCTCCATTCAAGGTGGCGGCATATATGGGAGGTTGGTTATCTGGAGTCAGGTAGGTCATTATGCACCTTATCATGGCATACAACCTATAGAGACAAGTCAACAAAATGAGATCATAGTTGAATGTGAAGACATAGTTTCTTTCTATAATGAGAGTGGTGATGGGGTTCTTGAGGATGGGGATGTAAAGGATTCAGCAATGCAGAATGGAGAGGCAGTTGCAGCAGACAGGGGTGTTGGAATCATTGATTGTGCACTCCATTTTCGTACTTAGAACATTGTGCCACATTGTAGTGCATTGTTGTTGTTGTTGTTTGTTTGTTGTTTGCTCCTACAGTAGTCAGAGTCCACTGTCTTCACTTTCCTCCAGTTTCTGACAGTGGACTTCAGGTATGTTACATTTTACATTACTTGCAATCCAGTTTCTGACAGTGGACTCCAGCTGTGAGATTCCAGCTGTTTAACAGGTTATGAGCACTGCCCTTTGACCTCTGTGCTTCAAGTGTCCAGCCACTCGGAAATTTTCACCTTCCCTGCCAGAACTCATTCCCTACACCATTCACACTTCATTTCCACTCCATTCCACCCACATGTTGTCCGAAAACTAGCACCATTGGATTCAGCCTCTTTTAATGGCAAAAACTACACTACCTGGAGCAAAGAAATGAATTTGGCCCTGTTTCATTCCAAAGCCTCTGGTGCCTCATTGATGGCAAGGAGATATGCCCCACCACTTTTGGAAGCAGGACAAACTGCCTGGGATGTCAAACAGGACAAGGCAGCTGGGGAGCTGATGCTCAATGTGGCCCTAGACCAGTGAGTACACATGAAAGTGGACCAGGATGACTCCACCAAGATGAATGGGCAAGAGCGTAGTTAGAAAGATAAAAATGAAAGAAATCCATAACATTACCCCCTTTGTATGGAAGAGACTCTGACTCTTCCTCTATATTCTTCAGTTCCAGCTGGGTCCATTCTTCCAGCTCTTCAGTCCCATCCAGATTGGTCTCCCTTGTTGATCTTGTAGTTGGTGGGGTCATGGTCCCAGTTGACCCACTCATTGTCATGGAGGACACAGTTATTGGTGATGTGTCTGACCTCTCCACAGAGAGAACAGCCTCGACGAGGGCATCAAGCCTGGATGTGTCCAGGGGTGGCAGTGTGGCAGTATGGGCAGATGTACTGTGGGCAGTTGACCCAGAAGTAGTCAGTGGAGTGGCACTTGTAGCACCTGAGGTGACGTTGGAGAGGAACATGAGGCCAGGGAGGGGATTGGGCCACATGTGAAGAGGTGGGTTGGCAACCGATGGCAGAGAGAGTGGGGGAGATGGGGTGAGCAGGGGTGACAATGGTGAGGGGTCCTGGGGTGGGGACATGGTGGAGAGAGTGGGAACAGCCCACGTTTCCTTGTTGATTTCTTGGGCCCACTGGTGGGCCCAATGGGACAAGGATGGTGGTTCCGAGCCCAAGTCATCAGTGTTCCTCCTGTGAGAGGCAAGTGCAGTGGACTATTCTAAGAGTGGGGAGTGAGATCCCTGGTGTTGGAGAGGCTGGCATCCCCTTGACACTGGTCTGAAAGGACTTGATGGACTCAGAGCGAGCCCTTGCAGGAGATGTGGCCCTATTGGGGCTGGCACTGGAGGAAGATGGTGGAACAGGGACAGAAGTGGAAGATGGGGAGGTGGACCAACCATTAATACCTTCATGGGTGGCTCCATGATTGGAGGGGTGAGGGGCAGGGGCAGCAGGGATGTTTAACAGGTTCTGGGAGAAGTAGATCTCCCTTTCCAGTTCCAACATGGAGAGGATGAGGGGGCAAAGGATGGAGGAGATGGAAAGAGGAGGGAGCATGTCAATGATTGTGCTGAACCCTTGGTTCCAAAGTAAATCTAGAGTGAGGGACCTCACCTCAGCAATGGCCCCATTCAAGGAGGCGGCATAGATGGGGGGTTGGTTATCTGGGATCAACTGGGTTATTATACACCTCACCATGGCATACGACTGGTAGAGACAGGTGAGGGAGATAAGGTTGTAGTTGGAGGTGAAGGCCCAGTTTCTTTCTATAATGAGGGTGGTGATGGGGTTCTCCAGGACAGAGGCAAATAGGATATGGTGGTGAGGGACGGAGAGATGGTTGCAGCAAACAGGGGGGGGTTGGGTGAAAGCCATTGTGACGATGATTTAGATGGAGGATAGGGAGGGAAAGTCCTTGGGGTGGTGAAGCTTATAGGTGTGAAGAAGTGGTTGCACGTGTTTGAAACTTCCCTCTGGTTCCCAGGTGTTCTCTGCTGTGGAGTATCCTCTCCAGGAAGTCAGGTATTGCCTTTGGCCTTGTGTTCCGTGGTGTGAGAGGATCTTGTCTACTTCATATTCCTCTTCTCCTCTGATGAGATCTGGTGGGGGGTTGGAGTAGTTAGAATCATGTGCCAAAGTCTCCCAATAGGTAGATAAAAGGAAGGCATGAAACATGTCATGGATCTGCCTGGTTTTGGGGAGGCAGAGATGAAACGCCACAGGAGAGATGACCTGGGCAATTTTGAATGGTCCTTCTCATCTGGGGGTGAGTTTCCTAGAAGGGTAGTGGAGGCCAAGATTCTTGCCTTCTAGCCATACCTTATTCCCTATTTTCCATGGGCGAAATTTGGAGGAAATCTGCTCCTTCATACTTCTTTGTGCCTTTTTGTGTGCTGCGATAGCTTTCAATCAGGCATCTCCAAGTATTTTCAATCGTTGTTCCAGGGCAGGGAGGAATGTTTTGCTGATTGGAGGATAAAGGCAGGGTTCATATTCCATCATGAGGGAGAAAGGGGATTTATTGGTGATGGAATAAATGGCCACATTATGGGAGAACTCGGCCATGGGGAGGAGTTCCACCCATTTTTCAGGGTGTCTGTTGCAGAAGATGCAAAGTGTTAAGGTCGGGCAAACTCCGAGGGGGGGACAAACTCCGGAGCGCCGGAGTTGTCTTATATGGACGGGACTTGGCTTCACCGTATGTGGTGCACCCTTGTCAGGAGTCTTGTTGTCCCGGAATTTACTGAAGGGTCGGATTTGGACTTAAGATGTACTAGACGTCAAGTCGAGCGGAGGTTACAGAGAGAGTCTTCGAGACTCG
>JBBPQN010000854.1:0-11891 GCA_038092575.1 Boletus subluridellus
AAGAGGGATGCGCCAAAGGTCCAGCCCGTCTGGTGACGTTTGTGGTATCAAGACGAGGAGAACAAGGGACAGGGGACAGGGGACGTACCTTTAAACCGAGATAGACGTTGCTAGCCGCAATGACCGCACCGAGACAACACCCGACGAGAACGGCACGAAACGTAAACTGTCTCTCTTCCACGGGCGAATGAGGATCGATCGGAAAGGGGTCATCCGTGTTGATCGTGCGCGAGGTGCTATCCTCCTCTTCGTCTTCAGCTTGTTCCACCAAAGCCACCTCCACCTCCACATCTGCGCTCTTTCTCTCCTTCTCATTCTCAGACGAGGAGGAGGCTGAATACTTGTCCTTGTACTCCATATCCAGTGAATGAAGATGACCCTGGCGCTCGTTGGGTAAACTAGCCTCGTGGATAACCTCACCCATCGTGCTAGGCGATTTCGCGATATCAAGGACCGAATATTGAGTCCACGTCCGAGTCCAGAGAAACGGGTGATAAATTGCAAGCATGTGGGTCCTTGTACATTTATATATCGTCCAAGACGCTTATCGCGTACGACCACCGGCGACGAGGTCAGGTGTACACCCGACCATGGACGCGGAGAAAAAATCTGTCGCCACATTCTCTGCATGTTCCGTCAGGAGACCCGCTGCCACACATGCCTGCCATCAAAACACACACACTCACCGTAGCCTCTCTGGATCAGCGAGTGGAGGAGGTGGGGGGGATCACATTAGCAATCAATGCTAATTTTCAACCTTGTCGACAGGTCACGTTGGGAACCGAAAATGGGCGTTCACGTCCATGCAGGGAAATTTTGGCAAATCCAAGTTCAACCCATACTATGCCAAAGAGGGTTGCAATGTATTACTCTTTTTGAGCTCCACGACCATGTGTTTCGATAAGGAGATATTCTTGGATGGGAGTCCCAGGGCCTAGGCTTTGCTTTTTTTTCTTCTTTCTTTTGGAAGGTCGTGCTGACGTGCTAACCACCTGCCCAGTGCCCAGTGCTTACATTTAACCTCTTGGCCTGCCAAGGCAGGTGACGCTGCGCTCGGGGGAGATAACGGACGATGATGTACGGAGTCAAGGCGTTTTTAAAGGGGGCATTCAAGAGGCTCGAGTCCAAGTAGGATGCTTATCCGGATTTGCTTGCCGCCGGAAGAGTTTGGCCCAGTACCTGTGGCGAAATGATGAAGAAACGTGAGGCTATATGATCAAAGGGTCAGCCTGCTAGAGTTCAATTTCAATGCAGGCGCAAGTGCCAGTCTGCCATATAGAGGGTCGGGCCGACAAAGCTCCGGCGAGGCTTCCAAAAACGGACGAGTCGTCCATAAAGTTGAGCGAAAGACAATCTCTTACATACAAGAGTCTCATCAAGGAAAGGTGTGTAAAAACTTGACGCTCGAGTGCGCTGTATAAACCGTAACCATTCACCTTTATTCGCTGGCGAAAAACATCATTCCAATACCCGGGACGGAAGGTCCGAAGTGGACGCGTGAGCGATACCGAGTCCCATGTCCCAAGTCCAAGTCCAGAACCTCGAGGTTATCGTTCGTCAGCTGCACCCCCACTCACACCTATGCCCGTGGTCGCAGGAACAGATATGGCAGGCACCTGATCCTCCTCATCACTCCACGCACGCCGCAAATCCTCTCCATCCCCATTTGCCTCCCCATGCCCTCACACCTGCCCCAAAGTCCCAACCTGCTCATCGAACTCGAGCGGTACCCATCCCGTCTCTACCACATACATCCTCCGTCGCACGCGCACTCCCACCTCCCGTGTCCATGTGACTCCAGAAATCAGGCTGTCACCCATTCAGATTGATCGCAAAGATGAGTGCCACACGCTTGCCGCTCCCAACTGCGCCCAACCGCCAGTCTGGAGAGACCTCCCCATCTTACATAACAGCGGAAGCAACTGTGAGAAGGACTGTGCATGTACCACGGTTGCGTCCTCCTGCGGACTCGATAGAGGTGGTACCCAATTCGGGAGAGGAACCGACCCCAGTCGAGCAGCAGCGCCAGCGTTCCTTCCTTCCTTCCCATTCCCACCACCACTCACGTTGCACCCACTTTCGACCCGATCACTCATCCCTCTCAACACGTACGCACGACCTGTCCGTCCCTGGGGCCAACGAGAAGCGCACTCCCCATCATGCATAAACACGAGATGGCTAACGTATTGATGCTCGGCGGCGAGCTCGTTGATGACCCAGCGATGCGACGGAGCACGACTATTCACGAGTGGTCTCATATCGAGAACCTTGACGTAAGTAATTTATCGTGGACGTGAGCCAAGCACCACGCCCGTCTTTTGACGTCGCCGGTCGTGGGCGTACCTCGGAGATAGGCGTGATCATTAATCGGGGTTCCCAACTACTCGCTGCAGGCGTCGAAAAGAAGCGATTGCTCACCCCGCTGATCATGGAAGTCGGCTGGTTCCCCTATGTGGAGAGAAGACGCGCGTCGAATCTTCGTGCACGGATGGCGATGCAGACGTTACACGCGACATACCGGAACGCAACCTGGCGTATTCAGCCGCGGCGTTATACGCCATTCCGCGCAGCAATTCCATGCCACTCAATTGGACCCTCCGAATTTCCGAGGTCCGCTTGAGAGATACCAAGCGGCTCGGACATGTGTGCATGGCTGTAGTGCGGTGGGACCATGTGGCGAATCTGAACGGGGTGGTTGGGCGACGGACACGAGAAAGTGGTGAGATAGGGAATAGTTGAGAGCGGAGTCGTCTGGGGCCATGCATGTCTACGCCTGGTAGTGATACAGTGTTGTACGACTGTAAACACACGTGAAAGAGGAAGAAATGGCATGTAACATGCATAACGATGCCGAGGAAAGAACGTAAGGAGTGGATTTGTTGTGCTAACCAGTATGGAACGGGATTTATGAATAATTCGCTGAAATGAAGACATGCTTTTTGGGACTCGCAATAACAGTGAAGAGGTTACTGGAAGCGAAAGACGCGCGTTGTGGAATGGCAGCTGCTTGGCCATTTCGTGTGAGCGTGATGAATAAGATTGGGCTCGTATCTTGGAGCTAAAAGGCGACCCGTGTGAGCAAGGGAGCGCGGACAACTAGTAAAGCAACTCACAGCACGTCAATCAGGGCCCACAGAAATGAAGGACTATGCAAGTTCGAGCCATCGACTCGGTCGAAAGACTTTGCCGTTGTCCCCCAGATCGCGACAGAGCAATTCATGGGTCCGTCGAGACGATGACGAGCATGGCTCTGGCGATCCCCAGGCTGTCAATCAACTCGCCGGAATGCGTGCGGACGGGTTCTGCCAGTGGAATGATATTATCTTCGTTGGCCTGTGGAGATGTCATGTCATTGTCAATCATCAAAGGCGCGGCATACACGATAGATGATGGTGGAGGAAGGGTGGAAAGGGTCGTCGGAGCTTACACGTAAGCAAAACTGTAACATCATAGTACAGATACGAACTACATATCCCATTCGTGCGAGGAACCTCTGGCACACTGTTGCGCCAAACATCATGTCTTCATGATTATCTCCGCCAATTTCTGCGCCTCGCTACGAGGAAGCCCGCAACGCGCTTCGAGCCTCCTCGCTATGACTCTCCTCCTGAAAGACGTTCTGTTCGTAAGAAGTGGCCGGAGCTTCTGGACAAAGATGGTGAGCCAATCCCGTATGTCCTGGATGTAAGGGGGGTCCTGGTTGCTCAGGGCATCCTGAAACAGTTTCTGAAGAGCCTTCTGCGACTGATCCCGTTTTTCCGCGTACAATGTCACGTTAGCCGGGAGGGCGGTGATACACGCATGTGCGATAGCGGAGACCCCATACTTCTCGAACGTCATTTCGTTTCTCCTCCACCAATCCTCCATGACAGGTTCATTTTCTAGGTTTGTGATGACGAGGGCGAGGGGTACGCGATTGTTACACAAAACCTCGGAAAACAGGCGATAGTTTCGCTGCATCGTAGCGGTATGTTTCCCCGCCTTGACGCAGAAGAGGAGGAGATCAATGCCACCAGCATTGTGCAGGGACGTGATGAGCTTCTGGGCCTTTTCGATGGCGCCAATGAATGTATCGATCCCCATCTCTGACTCTTCGAGCCCGGCCGTGTCGAAGATGCGGAGCGACATCTCTGGATTTGAAAGAGTAAAAGAATACTCCCTCGCTTCTAGTGTGCAGCCCTCCAGGTTTGAAGACGTTGACGCGACGACGCGGCCCGCCATCAAGTTGATCACCGAACTCTTGCCGACGCCGGTTTCTCCGAAGAGGATTACATTTTTGGATGTGATCCAGAAGGACGCTGACAGGAAAGATTGAGTCATTATTAATGCTCCATGATGATCCGCTGAGACTTACTACTCGGCGTGTCATTATAGATGAAATAACTTTGAGTGGAGTCTTGTCTTGTCAGGTAGCCAGATTCCTTAGGGTGATCGCCAGGAGTGGGATCGAGACGAGTGGGCAGAGGGCTGCGGTGGGTGCTAAAAAAGCCGGACCTCGTAACAACTTTGATTGTCGACGGATCATTCGCCATAGAAGGGTTGTGACGAGAATAGGAAGAAGGCATACAGTGGGATGGAGCTGGGTTCCCTGCATCTTGTGGGGGTTGACTGCTGACACCTTGAAGTGGTGGGGACACAGACTGGCTGGAAACAGACAGGTGGGGAGTCTGATCAAGATTCAACTTGAAGTCCACTGGCATGGTATGGGATGGAGATCCACTGGTCACTCCTAGCTCATCAGAAAGGATGTGGGGGCCAGTAGTATGCTCAAGGTTTGCAAAGGAACTCTGTGTGTTAGGTTCCTTGTCTGATGTGATATCACTGGCTGGGTCACTGGGCAAGCACAATTGATCAACACCAGTATGAGTTGGTGATCCATGCTCTTTGCCTCTCAGATAGACAATATCTGAGAGTGATGAGCAACACTGACAACATGGAAATGACATTCTTACCATTTTGTGCAACTACAGAATAGCACACTGGCACTAATGCTTCTAGATGGTTCTCCAGGTCCTCTAGTGTCCATGATTGTCCCTGAATCACAACAATTAGAATATAGCATAGGAGAGAAGAATTATTCACCTCCTCAAGCAACTTGAGCATTTCAATCCACTGACTATCATGTGTCACAGCAATTTTTGCAGATGGTTCCTATACCACCATGAGTATAACCATCACATATTTTAATCCAAGGTGCTACAAACCTTTGAGAATAGATAATGATTGATGATCTCTGATGGATGGGATGCCTGGTAAGTGACTATGTTAATCTAGGTCCAAATTGGTGGTGCAGAACAAGATGTTACCTGTGATACTTGTGGTACATGCTGGATTGTTACATCGCTTGTGGGAGTCTCTGTCTCCGTTGCCTTGGTCGAGTCACCCACCAGCGAATATAGGAGCCGAGTGGGGGAAAAAAGCCTGCCGAGCGATCCAGCCTTTTGTTGTTCACTCGATCCTTGCTCAGAGAGATTGGGTGTGATTGTTATTCCACGTATGAAAACGGTTTGGTTATTTTGCCCTTGACGGTCTGGTGGGGGGCCAATCTTGCGCTTAAAACGACCTGAAGGTTGCCAAACTGAGGCTCCTCGTATAGTTAGTTCATCTACTTCCACCAGTCTACAATACACGTGGACTGGGTTGGTATTCGCAGCTGTCCGCATGCCGAATGATGCAATAGACCATGAACACGTTTTGTAGAACCCAGTGAGTAGGTAGATCGAGTTGGATCGCGGCCGTCCAAGGCGATCTTTAAAACGCTCCAGCCAATCCGCCCCATGCTCCCTCGCATGGTTTTCGAATAGTTGTGTGTGACGAGGTCCAAGCTCAAACAATTCTGCGCCTTGAGGTAAGATAATATGCGCTCCGTCATCAGACAGGGTAGCACTATATTCGGTTGTCCTACGACTAGCCACGCAGTTAGCTGCTGTCGTACGATTGTACGATTGTACGAGGACGCTGGCATACGTGATATTGACGACATCCAATACATCCAATTGTTCAACCTCCCATGGTGTTTCAGGAGATGAGACCACCTCACGAGGCAAGATGTCTTCGCCGCCACAACGAACATCATCCGCCTCGATCGATGGTAAGTTTGGTGGGGAACCAGTACTTCCTGGAAGGGATTCAAGGATATTGAAGAAAAAATCGAATCGCCCTCGTTCATCGATGGTTCCAACGTCCCCGATCCTGAGGCCGACACTCTGGCGAGCTCGTGGCAATAAGTCTGGGTCGGGACTCCACAGAGGATAGCCCTGTGTGAAAAGATGTTTTGAAAATGCAGCCTGTTCGGAAAGAAGGGGTTGAGACTCGGAGGGAGGCATACTACGGGGTTCAGCTGAAGAGCGAAACGAATCTTAGGGTACGGGCGAAAACTCCCAAGGGGTGTTATGTAAAACGTGTAGTCCGTCCTTTGGTAAACGGGTGGTAAGTGCTTATCGGAGTTTGAAGGGACTTACCTTCCAAGGTAAGTCGTCCCCTGTCTCCACGAGCATCCCGAGTCCAGCAATCTTCCGTGCATGTAATAGGATTCCCATTTTGTTAAGCAGTATGGTGACCAGCCCGTCTAAGGCGAGCCGTCGATAGACGGTCTGGTAAAGTCCGTGAAAATCCTGGAGGCAACGTGGATTCCCACAGTCATGTGAGCTGGAGTCAACGAAAAAACGCGAGTTTCGCCGCATCTGTAAATTATTTTGAAAACCAATATCGAAAATAAAGTCACCAATCTTGTACACCATCCCAAATAAAAGATCCCTTCTTACCCATTCCAACGATGTCTGCGAGGAAAGCTTGACGTGTTGACGTGCAAGCCATCATGTTCCGTGCCACGGGCCTCGGGGCTCACTCGCACCCATACCCGTGGTGGCAGGCACAAACACAGACACCTGATCCTCGTCCATGATGCCAAGCACATTGTCCATCCCCGTCTCCGTCTCCGTCTCCCTCGCCATCACCCTCCCCTACCGGTATATCTCCCCCAAAGTCCTCATCCCGCTCATCAAACTCGAGCGGCACCCCTTCCTCTCCACCCCCATCTCCGCCATACGGTACATCCCGCATCACAAGCTCACGCTCGCGCACACTTCACACCCGATCCATCTCCCCTCGAATCATTTCACCCTTATCGGAATCCCTCTACCCATACTCATACTCATCCCAGACAACGCCGTGCGCGTCCCAGAATCGCTCCGAGACGTTCCTGTCCTCGCCCGGACCGACTGCTGTGCTGCCCCATTCGGCAACATCGGAATCGTCACGCGTCCGCTTCCTGCACTGAGATCGTACACCATCTCGGCGCTCATCGCACTCGCCAACGGTTCGTCAAACAACGACGCGCCGTGTGCATGCAAATGAAGATGCCCATGAGAGTGGGGATGAGATCGGGAATGGGAACGAGATCGGCCGTGCGGAAGTCAACGCAAGACAAGACGAGAGAAGGAACGAACTTGGACGACCGAGGCTTTGGTTGATCCTCAACTTTATGCACCACACGCCCCACCTCCCTCCAATCATACCGTCGCTTCAACTGCCACGCCGCCACAGCACGTCAATCAGGAGCCGCAGAAGTGTGAGTTGGCCATCGTCTGCAAGAGGTGGCGGGAGAACATCGGCAAAGGTAACATACCCCCATGAAGGATCGTGCAAGCTCGAGTCATCGACTCAGTCGAAAGACTTTGCCGTCGTTCCCCCAGACCGCGACAGAGCGGTTCATGGATTCCGTCGAGACGATGACGAGCATGGCTTTGGCGATCGTCAGGCTGTCGACCAGCTCGCCGGAATGCGTGCGGACGGGTTCTGAGAGTGGAATGACCTTATGTTCGTTAGCTTGTGGAGGTGTCATGTCATTGTTGTCAACCATCGAAGGCGTGACATACACGATAGACGATGCAGATGGTGGAGGAACATACTACCGACTGGTGGGTGGACACGGGGGATATCATAATATTATTTACACCCAAGTAAAATTGTAACATCATTGCCAGGCCAAGGATACGATCTACATATCCCATTCGTCTCTGGCACACTGCTGCGCCAAACATCACGTCTTCGTGATTATCTCCGCCAATTTCTGCGCCTCCCTACTAGAAAGCCCACAATGTCTTCGAGCGCCCTGGCTATGTATGTCTTCCCGAAAAACGTTTTGTTTGTAAGGAGTGACCGGGACTTCACGACAAAGGTGGTGAGCCAATCTCGCATGTCCTGGATGTAAGAGGGGTTGTGACCGCTTAGGGCATCATGAAACAGTTTCTGAAGAGCCTTTTGCGACTGATCCCGTTTTTCCGTGTGCAACGTCTCGTTAGCCGGGATGGTGGTGATACATGCATGTGCGATAGCGGAGACCCCATACTTCTCGAACGTCATTTGGTTTCTCTCCCACCAATCCTCCATGACGACCTCATTTTCCAGGTGTGTGATGATGAGAGCGAGGGGTACGCGATTGTTACACAGAATCTCGGAAAACAGGCGATAGTTTCGCTGCATCGCGGGGGTATGTCTCCCGGGCTTGACGCAGAAAAGGAGGAGATCGATGCCACCAGCCTTGTGCAGGGACGTAACGAGCTTCTGGGCCTTTTCGATGGCACGAATGTATGTATTGACACTCATCTCTGACTCTGCGAGCCCGGCCGTATCGAAGATGCGGAGTGATATCCTTGGGTTTGAAAGAGTAAAAGAATACTCCGTCGCATCTAGCATGCAAAGCCGTAGGTCTGAAGCAGTTGACGCGACGTCGTGGCCCGCCATCAAGTTGATCACCGAACTCTTGCCGACGCCGATTTCTCCGAAGAGGATCACATTTTTGGATGTGGTCCCGGGAGACGCTGACAGGAAAGATTGAGCCATTAGTAATGCTCCATGATGATCCGCTGAGACTTACTACTCGGCGTGTCATTATAGACAAAATAACTTTGAGCGGAGTCTTGTCTTGTCAGGTAGCCAGGGTTGTTAGGGAGATCGCCAGGAGTGGGATCGAGACGAGTGAGCAGAGGGCTGCGGAAGGTGCTCAAAGAGCCGGAGCTCGTAACAATGTTTGTCGATGAATCGTTCATGGAAGGGTTGTGACGTGAATGGGAAGGGGGCGTATAGTGGGATGGAGCTGAGTTCCCTGCACCCTGTGAAGGTTGGCTGTTGACGCCTTGAAGTGGTGGGGACACAAATTGGCTGGAAACAGATGGGTGGGCAGTCCGATCATCATTCAAGTCCGTGGAATGGGATGGAGATCCATCAGTCACTCCTAGCTCATCAGAGAGGACGTGGGGGTCAAGGTTCGCAAAGGAACTGTGTACGTTAGGTTCATTGTCTGATGTGATATCGCTTGCCAGGTCACTGGGCAAGCACAATCGATCAATACCACATGAGTGGCTTGGTGAGAACGATCATCATGAGTTTACCCACTCAGAAACATGTTGATCGTGGCAATTTGGTCCAGCGACACCATTACTTGCTTTGTCGCCAGGTGCCTTGAGAGAACTGAAGGACGAATGATGGCTTGGATCGGGCGGTTGAGAATGAGGCTGACTTGACCACGATGCTATCACGTCGCAAAGAGGCTGGGAATGGGGACAACTCTCCAAAAATTGTTCAATAGAGGACACGATAATGTTCGCCGCAGGTCGGTTCTGAGGTGACGACAAGCAACTTTCGATGAGTTCCCAGTGCTGGTCATCTATCGGTTGGGATTTTGGTCGGGCGGGCATGCAACCCCGGCTCATTTGAAGTATAACAGCACCGACCTGCCGAAGTTCCGACCAAGGTTGCTTGCCGGACAACGCCTACGATTTGATAAGAGAGACGAATCTAAGGTATCCAATAGACTTGCCTGGAGGGCGATGCACCCAAAGGAGTAAACATCACCTTGGGTTGTCCGATCTATGTCTGTCAACGAGACGACGTGTTCCGGTGCAACCCATCGTAGAGCGCCTGGATTGTTTGTGGACCTCCTGAGATAGGTCAATGCTTCGGGTATTTCCCCAATCATGGAAGCATAACCGAAATCAGCCAGGCGCGCAGTATAATCATCATCGAGAAGCACGTTGGCCTATCTGAGATTTAGTTGCCGAAAACGATGTCAGTTTAACTACGCACGGGGTTGAGATCACCATGAATAATTGGATTGGAAATGAAAGTGGAGGAGGTAGATAAAGTGAAAGAGTGCACTGTCCCCGGGATTATTTAGTTGAACAATGGTTGCCGACCAGGAAGACCTACAATAGTGTAGTCCGTTTGCAATGTCGAGCAACTGTCAAGGTGTGTTAGACGGTCAAATGAATCAGTAGTGATACGATGCCAGTGAACCCACCAATTGGAGTCGATGATCAACCCCAATATTTTCATACTCTTCGAGAAAGTCTTGAAGGGTTCCATTGGGCATCCACAATGAGACCAAGGACTGGGAACCAAACATTCCAAATCCAGTGGCGGTACCCAGAATTGGAACGATGTTCGGGTGCTTCAATCTCCTCCAGATTCCAAGCTCTCGACGTGCCATCTAGAGGGCGGGTTAGAGCGAGACATCTAGATCGCCAATGACGGGGATAACCTTTACACTATTATCCACCTGGAGCTTGAATCGGAAGGCTTTAATCGCAACATGAGCAACGAGCTGAGTGAAACTAAGTGAAATCGAGTGGGTAAGCAATGTGTGATGCTCATACCTCTTCAGATTCCAACCTGCATTTATAGACGTCGCCAAAATTGCCTGCCCCCGCGTATTGATCACCGCGTTCAACAATAAACCTGGTGAGGTCTGGTGGAGGCGGGGACGCGGAACTAAGGAAGTTGAAAACGTGATTGATCGTCGATGAGGTATCGATGTCAGTGTCTGCCGAGAAGACATACTCGGAATTGGCCATTAGATGCGATTCTCGTGCTATGCGTAGTTGAAAGGGTAACTTTTGGGATGAGTCGAGGGAAGAGGAAGTTGGAACCGAATGGAGGCCTCAAGGCTGCACTGAGTGCCATTTGTAGACACGCTGAGCGTCTAGGATGTATGAATGCATGGCGCAGAGAACCGCTGTCGTGATGTACTGTAGTACAGTTCGTTCATGATTGGTCGGTATTGACGGAGAGCGTCAGGCATCAGGAAATTTGCATACTGTACGGGGTCAAGTCAATGACATTGACCCCACCCGACCGCAGGTCAGACCCTAGCTAGTCAGACCCACGGAGGACCGTGCGCCACCCTGGCATCGAACAAAGAACTACTGTACATGTCGTCCACCGCGATGCTGAACCACCGATACACAGATACTAGTACGCCGTCGAGAACATGAGATAGACACCCGCAACCGCTTTCGGAGACGAACGTAGGAGATTTAATGGGTCTGGCCTATGACCTCACCTGCCAAAGAAACAACGCCGCGTTGAAATTAATAACTGAGTTCTACCAGGGTCAACACCGCAGTTGGGAAAGCAAGGGGAGGAGTCGGAGAGGGCATAGCGAACCTCTTTGGCGGAATTATGATGCTCACCACTAGCCATGCCGACTGTAACACATCCATTAAAATATGTCTTGTACACCGACCATCCCTAACCTATCCCAAACAAAAGATCCCTTCTTCTCCGGTAAAACATACACACCATCTGTGAGGAAAGTTTGACGCGTTGACATGCAAGCCATCACGTTCCGTGCCACGGGCCTCGGGGCTCACTCGCACCCATACCCGTGGTGGCAGGCACAGACACAGACACCTGATCCTCGTCCATGATACCAAGCACATCGTCGAACCTCTCCGCCTCGTCCACCGCCAACCTATCTTCTTCACTCCACGCACGCCACAAATCCTCACCATCCCCCTCTCCCTCTCCTTCGCCATCGCCCTCACCTACCGGTACACCTTCCCCAAAGTCCTCATCCTGCTCATCAAACTCGAGCGGTACACGTCCCTCTC
>JBBPQN010000855.1:0-11884 GCA_038092575.1 Boletus subluridellus
GTATCGACCTGAATTGGCTTGTACTCATTCGAGTTCTGTACGAGAATCTACTTCGAATTTTGTTCGACCCTCATCCACGGTTGGTATATTTCAACCAATCCCCGACACGGACCAGGACGAAAATGCGTTCACATCCAACTCACATCCAACTGCAAACACACAACCCTCCCTCAACAATTATTCACAGATCTCCCTTCCACCACCTGCTCAGCTATTCCGCTCTGAACCACCTACTCAACTTTATGCGGTGAGGACTTCGGAAGATTCCGCGGGTGCCATCGGACCGTCGAGGGTGGATCTTGCACCTCTTCATTCTTTGCAACGACGCCCGTACCGCAGAAACCCTGTGGACGATATGGCTCTGCGGTCATTAGGATCACGGTCTGGGTGACTATTTTCGGATTCTTATTCCGTGCAGCGGTGATAAATTATCCTGCTCTCTTATCCTGCCAAGTGACAGTGCTTACAATCACTACAACGAGCACCTGCAATAGTGAAGAAAATGCACGCCGAGCGTCTTGATATGTCGTGCCGACTCAAGTTAGCTAGATGGCTCGTACAGAAGCGACGAGGATTTTGGATGTCTTACCCAATCTCTGTAGGATGGTCAGAGTATTTTTTGTGTGTGTGTGTACTCTAATTACACTAAACGCTTCCTGTGTTTCGTGAACGTTACTATGCATTTGGCTTAATTGTAGACACCGGCTACAATCATGAAATGCAAAACTGTTTCCGGCCTGTGTACGTTGACTCCAATTACAGATAAATTCAGGTCCGTCATCACAACATCTCCCCAGTCGGTAAGACTCAGATACCGTATGGCCGCGCCCAGGTTGTGACCCCCCACGACATGATCCTGGGCGCGCTCACAGTCCATGCGATTCCTAGGTGACGTGACAGCATGTTTGAGCGGTTGTTCGCTAGATCAGTCAAAACTTTCCCTGTCGGGAGGGTGGACAATACAGTGACAGCACCGACTCGGAGCCATCAACACAAATGGTAATCATCAATTTTCTAGACAGCCAGCGTGGAGGAAAAGAAGGGTCCTCTCTGGCTGCCACCCACCCAGGTATTGACAAAGACCTCATACTACAAAGCTGCAGTTCCGACCATCCTTTCGCTGTTTCAGTCCTTGTCGCCTCGTGATCCGTACCCTTTTATCGACGGCACCGTTCAAGGCTCGAACCTGGATGTTATCCCACCCCATTTAAAATCAATGGGGATATCAAGTTTCAGCCGCATGGATGAAGGACAGTTTCCAATACTCGCTGTTCCTTCCATAAACCGGCACCAATTTCGTCTCGCGTGGCATGCTCAATTTCGCCCGTGGATCAAGGGGGAAATGCTTCGCCTGAGAACGGCCGAGCGGGCCTGACTCATCTGATTACTCTAATGCCCACAAGGGTGCTAGCCGGGAAGGCGAGATGTTCATCTAGCGGATCCTGCATGTGAACCTTGCTTGCCTCAAGGTTCTGGGCCTACCGAACATGGCAGTATCCTTACCAACATGCCAACAAAGTTCCACCACCTTAGCATCCTCCCCTCTGGTTGGCTGATCGGGTGATCAAGGCCGCCTTCCATAACAAGCCGGGGAACCCCCAACCTTGTTTCTTTTGTTGAGTCTATGAGTCAAGTACCCTGGATGCGAAGCGGCCCCATGGAGATCTTATCCGTTCTATCTGCAGACGTGAGCTCTAAATGGACCTGTGCGGATCATTCCGGGTATCAACACTCACCTGAAGGCGTAAACGTGAAAGACAGCTTCTTTGGGCGATCGGCAGCTAACTCTATGAAAAATGGGATGCCTAGGCCCGCCCAGCGACCCACTTCTTCGCCCCCTTAGCCAGGTTGTCTCATCGCGGCCCTGTCCCCTTTTCGCGATTTGCCTCCTGGGATCAGTAAACACTTGCTTCGCGGGCGCAAGTCGATCGATTACAAGGTGCTTATGTCCCTTCTTGGAACTGGTCGCGGAGGCAGTGTTCTTCCCAACCTCAGGACGCTTTCGAAATCGGAAACGTATTTCCCGTTCGAAAGTGCCCTGAAAGCGAAAAGGTCGAGCTGACCGTGGAGACTTTCGTCCGACGTCCCCTATGGACCCATCCAGAACGGAAGACAGCCCCCCCGATTTTCATCACCGTCCCCCACACACGAGGCACTTGTGAGGCAGCCTAGGCTCATACTAGACCCACAGCTCCAAACGTGACGGAAGCAAAGGGGGGACTGGTGAATAGACAACATCGACGAGCTACATTTGTGCACACTACCCTTTCTCACCGCATGTTTTTCATCCACATCGGTTGCGAGGATGAAACAAGGGTTCGAGAACGTCTCTAGAGTAAATTTTGTTCCACGGTGCCCTTCTGATATGAAATCGGTGAGGCCTCTAGCTTTTTTGTCGTTGTCGTTGTCGCTGCCACACATCGGTTGATCAAC
Source organism: Boletus subluridellus (assembly GCA_038092575.1). NCBI lineage: Eukaryota > Fungi > Basidiomycota > Agaricomycetes > Boletales > Boletaceae > Boletus > Boletus subluridellus. Next base: position 2,434 of record JBBPQN010000855.1, read on the forward strand.
GAGCATGGTCATGTAGATCCCCCCAGATGCACAACACCCCCATTTGATGGGTAGTACGGGGCAAAGGAAAACGGCGAAACAGCCCCTCCAAAAACTCTTTTGATAGCCCGTGTGGGTTGGGGGATTCAGCGTCGGCACTCGCAGCTCCGCCGACCTATGTGCGTTTGTTCTGCACCAGGAGGTCGTGTTCCATCGGCTGTCGTTGTTACCGAGGGATTGACAATGCACTCCTACCTCTTTTCCGCCGTTGACAGGCTCCCCACTTGAAGCACGCGTGCCAGGGTGACAGACGAGCTTCTGAGAAGCGAGATGTAAGTGTTTGCGCGCGCCCACAAAGACATCGAGGGCCCGGGGCAGTGCCAGCGTATCGAGATTCAATGCTTTGACACCACGGCCCCAAGGCGGCAGTCTCCCGCGATGTTGGAGAGGGTAAAGAATCGAACAATTTAATCACCGTCACTCCCTCAAGGTGGCATAACTCGCTCCGTCGTCAAATCATCATCACAATCTTACGAGAGCGGGACGCACGCCGCGGGGTGGGTCGCTGAGGGGAAAAGATGGAGTCCCGGAATTATTGACTGTCTGTTACGCAGAGCATCACCTTCACCTTCGCTGCATGATGGTGGATGGTATTACTGTTTTACATGGAAATCGACGATCTCAGTGATGAGTAATGACTTAAATGTGCAGAGTAGCAATGTGCGATGCAGATAATCTAACGACCGTGCCCCCAGAAAATAGTGTTCAAGAAAACACGACTACCATTCAAATTCACTGCAGATAGTTTGTGAGATAATTACCGAAGAACAGAACGCATCTTACCCCGTGCATTTGGCGAACAGGTAATCTTTGCCATTGATGTGGATCATGCCGTCCTTTAAGATACATTTCCACTTGTTCTTCACTCGTCCGACCTGCAAGCTACGGTGAGACTAACGGTAAATTTAATTTAGCGTGTGAACAAACCTTGTCGTAAGTGCAGAACACAATGTCCGTGTCTCCTTGGCCACCTTCTTCTGCGTCCTCCTCACCCTCCGTGTCAGAGTCATCCAAGTCGCTGTTTATTACCTCGTCCCCTGGTTGAGACGTACTAGATATCTGCGAGGGTTGAGGTAATGACGGATGGGAGGGGCGAGGTGCATATGATTGACTCGGCGGAGGGGACGGCGATTCCGAATCAGACATGGAGGGCCCGTCGACTTGAGGGATCTGCTGACCTGCTGGACGTGCTGCCTGTGCCGCTGGCTGAGGTGCGATCGGGGCTTGAGTGGTCTGATTAGACTGAGCGGATTGCTGTGCTGCTGCCGCTGCTGTGGAAGCTGGGGCAGGCTGCGAGGCTGCGGCCGCCGGTGCCGGAGTGGGATGTGGCCGCTGAGCAGCCCCGGGACGCGCAAGATGCGGTGTGTGAGGGGGAAAAGATAACACACCCTGCTGTCCTCCCGGATACGCAGGTGGCTTCATCCCATTTAGCTGAGGCCCGGGGAGAGGTGGTAGCGCGTAAGGCGACATTCCAGGAGGACCACTCAGGATGTACCGACTATCCAACGGCTCAGTTTTCACCTGCGTTGATTGTTGTTGCGGTGGGGTCGCATAAGGATTATGAGGGGGCGGATAGTGAGGATGATGCGGGATCATATGCATCGGATGAGGCGGGTAAACGGCATGGTGCTGAGCCGCCTGCTGAGGTTGTGGCTCAAACTCAGCGACGTGTGATGCAACGACTTTGCTCTGCCATTTCTACGGGAGGGGATGATCAACCCAACCCAACCCAATACTCGACCAATGGATCAACGACCACTCACGTGTTGCAAGTCAGCTAAGACGTCTTCGCTAACGCCGTATTCGTCGAATTCGGGCTTAATGGCAGCAATGACTTCGTCTATGACGGCGCGGTAGATGGAAGGCTCAAAAATTTCTCTGTTACCTGACTGGACTACTACAACCAAGGTCGGGTGAGCAGCTCACCACAATCTTATTCGACATTGTGAACGACGCCGACGATACCAGGTACAGCAAGCGGAGGTGGTGGGAGGCAGAGAGGGTGCTTTTATAGTTCAATGACTAACCGGACAAGCTTGCAAATTCAAACTCAGCAGGGTATCAATGTGGAGTTCCCACGCACAGACCACATCACCATCGCTTACGCCCGTCCGAAACTACTGATTTTTTTGCGAGCCAATCGATACAGAAGGTCGCTGGAAATTCTGCTCCAGACCATAACGGCGGATGATGCTGTAAAGCAAGATGTTCAATCAAACGTCACGCCGTGGTTCGGGAAGCTGGAAGCGTCGGTATGGCAAGTGGTTGCATAATGCATGCCCTGTGAGTCAGTACCATACCAAATGGATTCTCTTTTTTTTTTCCTTCCCATTCGTCGTTCGCGATACTTATAAACATCGCCATGTCACAAGAGTGCTACCCAGTAAGTACCTTGAGAGCGGACAGGGTTCGGCGCTGGAGTACTTACCTAAACCGCGTTATCAACACCTTGCCTTGCCTTCCGGGGTTCGGCGGATAACGCCCGCGCCGAAATCAGCAATCAGGATGAGCCCGCATCGTAATAGGGGGCCGGCGTAACGTCCTGTCCCAAGACGAGCTGGTTCTCGATTCCCGGTGGATCTGGGGTCGCGTTGACCCAGTGTCTCGGGCAGGGTATCAGGATGTTTTACAACAAAAGCGATTGTTTGCTTACTCACCTATAGGTCGCTGTGGGGCAACGTATTATCGGCGGTAAGTCTGTGAACAAAAGTGGCAGTTCTTCCATTCCACTCCCATTATAATTGAATTGCACCGCTGAGCGCGAACCGTTAAAACTGATAACCAGTCAAACCTTGTACTGAGCCGAACACGTTTCAGGATTTCATTCGAGATGCATGGCTTCGCCCGCGTGTCAAGTTATTTCCGACGATTGATTCTTTCGTGGACCCGAGTTAGAGGAGCATTAGCTGCCACTTAAATCCTTGAAGCCCCGCTGACGGACGGTCCTGCGAGTTACAAGCATGGAACTTATCCCGCATCACACAATGTGGGGCATGTCTGGATTCGTGTCCGTTCCTGAGCTGATTCTTGTAAACTAGATTGAACTCTGTCTTGAAAGTTCCCGATGGGCCACTGATGGGATCCGGGGTCGACATCGCGGAAGCATCCATTCAACCGCAGGCCGAGTATGACGGCGGGTTGGGTGGAAAGGAGATTCGGCTGCGAATTGCAAACGGTGGGGCCGGCCAGTCTGGCCTCATTGGCGCATGGGCCGATGCCTTTATTCAATACTGTCACAAAGAGGGGATTGCACCCTTTAAAGTTTGTCTATATTCACTCTCTAACTGTTGCATCATTCCGACGAGTGCACAATCAGGTTGGCTGGTATCTTGGAGACACCACCGAAAGCCTAGGATTTCTCGCTGCAGGGGAAGTTGATATTGCAGTCACTTATAACGATGCTGCCGAAAAGCAAGCGTGCAAGGCTGGTGTTGCGGTAGCGAGAGTGTACGGTTTCCGCGTAGGTGTCATGTCTGTGTGCCATACCGTCACATACCGTCATGTGACAATGACCATTGTCATTTCAGGACCACTTTTTCCTCGTAGGTCCGACGTCAGATCCCGCGAACCTCAAAATTTATGGGGATGACGTTCTTGCAATGTTCAACCGGCTCGTAGACCAGGGAAACAAAGATTCGGTGGTACTTTGCAACTTTTTGTTCCGAGAGAAGACGACCTCACATCAGGACATCTTAGACGCCACCAACCGATCGGGAGCCTGTTCGTTTCCTCTCCCGTTTTGACAAGAGCGCGACGAACATCAAAGAGAGTGAGTTGTTCTGCGCCATAGGCCAGGTACGCCTTTGTATTCTGTAGATAATTTTGACGTGCAAGCAGTTGACCGTCGCCTAGGTCCCTTGGGGGTTGGCATACTCGAAATGGTACCATCAGTACCCGCGGTTCCCGCTTCAAGCACTGAGGGCAGCGTCCGTGCTGTATGAGTATACCCTAACTGATAAAGGTACATGGCTGTCCTCTCCCAAGGAGGTCACATCTACCTTGAGTATCTTCGCCGAAGGCAGGGATACTGACCCAAATGATCCATTGTTGAATCCCGCGCGCGTTCTCTTAGGGGCCAAGGCGAACCCTGCGAACGAGGTGATATGGAAAAAGTTTATAGAGTGGGTGGGACTACCTGATGGGGGACAGAAAGTCATCGAGGATTTCAAGAAGCCGCCTGGTCCGGGCGGGGAAGAACTATACTCTCCGGCTCCGGATAGTGGTTCTGGATAAATTTCTTGTTCGAGTAGTTCATGTACAATAGGGTGTAATAAACAAGCAACAACAGAGCTATTCTCCTCCTCGACAGTACTTGTTGGCCAGAATGTACGGACTGCTGGCGACTTTCCTCTTTTTCGGCCTTTCGCAGGCTGCCACGGTTTTTCTCAATCCACCCGACTCCCTTCCCTCTCGCCTCTCTCCGCAGCAGGCAAATCTCGTCCTCGCAGCTCACCTTGGCCTCGAGCAGTTTGAGGTCGTCGATCAACAAGGGCGGTTGAACCATTTGTTCAGGGAACGGGACTTTGTGGGGCAAGGCGACCAAAGTGGTTTACTCTTACTCGTTGATGAGGCATATTCTCGTGGTAGGTGACATGAATGTCCTTCACTCAATTTCCACTCATTTCGGTACAGACGTTGTTCCATCGACGTTCAAGCAATCGTTCTCCTTCTCAGAATCCCAATCAGAGTCGTTGTCATCATTTCTGAAGACATGCATTCAGCGCGCTGGGCATGTATACACGCATGTCGCCAGTGAGCCTTCCATCCCGACTCAAGGCATCCCTCGTGCGCTCGACATATTCTCCGCCCCAACACCGGCCAACGAAGCCTTCTTGGCTGAAATGGCGACCCTTGTAAACTACCTCGACTCGACACCCGCGTCCAATCGTTTTGCTGCGCTCGAGTTGACGGGCATCCCCAAACTCGCAGCATCGTACGGCAAGTCCAGCGAGCAGTACAACCTCGCCACCGAAACTTTGCAGGCTGCCATCGAGGTCGCGTTGGCTGACAAGTCGGTTCACTTCGCATTGGTGACGTATGCGCCGAGCTCCCAGAGAAGGAGTCCTCTACTCGCCGATCAGTCTCCCCAGGTCACATCTTCTCTTCCCGTGAAAGCGCTCTCGTCCTGTTTCAGCTCCCTCTCCTGCACCGATGAGACGAACAGTTGCTCTGGACACGGACAGTGCACAAATGTAACACGTGCAGGACAGGAATGCTTCGTCTGTGCTTGTACGACCGCCGTCAGCGGAGTAGGCAAAATCCAGAATTGGGCAGGTGAGATGTGCGAGCGGAAGGACGTCAGCGGGTGAGTTTTCTGCTCAGCTTTTTGCGTCTTGCAGTCCGTAACGTGATCTTTTCAGCCCGTTCGTCTTGATCACCGGTACCGTGATCACCCTGATTTTACTGATGGGTGGTTCGGTGTCCTTGCTGTATGCAATCAATAACCATGAGCTGCCGAGCATCCTGACGGGGGGTGTTGCTGCGGGAGTACGGAGAGAATGAGGGACGCCCTAGCATATGCTTTCCTACGACCGGAATGTGTTCTGACGCTCAACTGTTGCCAGATTTGATCCTGAACGCTGTTAATAAGTTGTATCAGCCAAGCCCCGAGGTTTGGCTTCCATGTCTAGAAACTCATAAGATGGAACAGGTTGCAACTCGGTTACTTCTTGTCCAGTCGTACTTGTGTATAAAACATAGCCGAGTTCACGCCTTCTGGCTACTCGGCACGGACCAGATACCTTTCCTGCTCGTCCTCGGACGAGTGTCACTTATCGACTAGACACGCCAGGATAGCCTTAGGGGGAGGGGGCAAACATGCACACAACCTTGAACATCCCCGTTCGTTACAGAGCGCCTTTGAGACAAGCGTTCGAACTTGCGGGTTAAAATGAGTTTTTTGGGCGATCGGTGTGACATTCCAAATTCCTTGTGCATGTATCAACCGGGGATGATGACTGCGTGAATACGCGAGGACGCGCAAGGAAGAGATGTCATCCATGCATTACTGCTGAGCGCATGGCACTGGTAAATCTCGGAAGAGGCAAGCATTTCCGGTCACAAATCGGCGTGGGCTGAACGAGGACTTGGGGGTTAGAAGATACACCCTCCTCCTAGGTCTCGACAGGCTACGGCGGGACCCCCTGCAAAAACGTGTACGGATACGATCAATCCTGCTGGCTCATGCTATTATAGAATGTCGGATCAAACGATTATGTTGATAAGCATTTTGCGCTGGAACGCGGTCTCAGTGATTCCTGGGATGAAAGGACTTGCAAATAGACGGGTGTGCTATATTGGAATTAAAAAAAAAGTCGCTGCTGTCTAAACTACTAGTCTGTACCACCATTCAACGATCGGCACTACTTCGGCATCAGAACAGCGGCAGCAGAGTGGAAATTAGTCAAGACTCACCCGTCTCGCAGCTTTCTCCCCCAAATTTTGGAGTTCAATGTTCACAGTTCCCCAGTACGCCTCGTACCGATCTCGCCGAGGCAGACGATTCAAGGGTTCCCTGTTCCATACACTCAAATCAACTTGTTTCAATGCAGGATAGAGATTGCGCAACACGTGGGCGACGGCGATGGGTGAACTGATAGGGGAATTTCCGAGGCGAAGGTCGTGTAGAGTGGTTGAGTGTACGTCACATCCAACCATACAAAGGGATGGTGTGACCAATTTCGTCGTGTCGACGACGAGCGAGAGCGCCGTTAGCTTTGGACAAGAGCGGGCCAGGCAGAAGAGTGATTGGAAGGTTGGCAGGGACGCGACGGGGTGATCGACGTACGTCGAGAGTGCGAGCTCTTCGATGCCTGGCCACGAGGATGCTAGCATTGCGATATCGTCGTCGTCAAGTGAGAATGTGGAGAGTCCCTCCAGGGAAACAACGCGGAGGTTAGTGAAACTGAGAAGGGGCCTAATGTCGCATATCGTTGCCACCGAAGTTGAGGACGAGAAGTGTGGATGGATAACGCAGAGATAAAGGTTAGTGAGGCAAGCATGCGAACAAGCCTCTGCGAGTGTTGTGAACAGGTCCCGCAAACGGGATGGGGGGGAAAACATATCTTGTGCATCGAATAGATCAAGCCAGAAGTCCTTCAACGCTAGGCGGAGACCCCTGAGACAAGCAGTTACCGTCGAGCATAGTCCCGTGTATAAGTGAAGGAGTTGAAGACGAGGAAAAGATGACTTTTGCACAGTGAGGGATTGAGAGAATGACAGCATGCGCCATGATGCGGACGCCGTTAATGACTCCAAGTTTCTCGCTTGACTAAGGTGTTCCATAGCCGAAACTGTGAGGTCATCACAAGAAACGTGTTTGAGGTCCTTCCAGTGACAAATTGATGTTGAGAGAGCATTGGTCAGATCATCGCTGAGAGTTTCGCCTGACGCGGAAATCGATATGTCGGTGATGTTTGGACAAGTAATTCCTAAAGCTGACACCATTGAAAGACTGGCTGAGTCAGTAGCGAACTCAGCAGAAAGCGAGGTTAATGCGGGTCCACATAGGAGGCGGAGAAAAGGTAGCATTGCCAGGTGATTGTCAGGATACCATGCGATGGTTCCCAAGTTCGGGAAGAAGGAATCGGGGTCAGGTGGGTTGGAGAGACATTGGAATCGGTCGAAATAGGATGAGGCGTCAATCATGCACATGTAGAGCGATCGGGTGCGTGCCGAATACTTTCGTAACGTCGTCCATTGCTGCGAAGTCAGACATTGAACAGAAGTCTACCGGGAACGCAGAATGTGAATGAGTGTAAACGAAGGGCAGAGAATTTGGACGTGCCTGATGACTCTCCTCGAGTCCAGTCTGGGTCAAGAGATGCACAATAGGATGAATGCTGTACAAATCCCTCCACAACTCGTCTAGAGCTGGGTCATGGAGTGCGCGACAAGTCCGCGCCACTGCAGGGAGCGACGGTTGGTCCAACTCTCCGCATATTTCTCGAGAGATCTCCGATATAAGTAGGGCATGATGCATCTTTTCGTCAAGCGTTGGAAAGTACAAGGCGTAGAGTGGAGCTTTGGAAATTGTCTGGGAACGAAAAGTAAGCAATGTTTTGTTTACCTAACTATCGGTGGTGGATGCTCGTGTGATACCTCCGGGGGTACGTTCACAAGGTTACGAGCAGCTTGCACGGCGTGAGTCCTTTGCATATCATATCGACGCTCGTTGTGGTGCATCTTGTAGGACTTGTCGATAGCTTGGAACGATTGGGAAGACCAGTCTCGGTTGGCTCGCGAGTCGATGGGCTTCTGGACGAGCTTTCACACGCTGCACTCATGTCAGGCACTGGCTGCTAAAAATTATCTTCCAACATCTGGGAGGTCGGACTATCGACCTTTTGGTGTATCTGGTTCCCGGACATTACTATTTAACACTCGAGCGCGGTACTGAGGCCGCTATCAGGCTTAATCATGGTCGAATCTGCATACCACCATCGCCCGACGCTCAAGCAGGTAAGCAAAGATCATATCATCGAGCGCTAATCTCTCCAATCCAAGTCCTGCAGCAAAATAAACCGTTCAAATCAAAGCATGCCACGAAATCATCTGTTAAAGAACTTGCAAAAGGTGAGTTTATCGTATCTGTACCGTCGACGCCTCACACGCTTCCTCAGGACGTACTCAGCGTCCCTCCTCAAAATCACCTGCGGTGAACACCGCAGCACAGGCTCGCCTGAACAGGCGTAACACACAAAAACAAGCGCAAGCCGCAAAGCGTGCTTCCCTCATCGCTTCTACTCGTATATTCAATGGCGTGGATGGTGCTCCTCGCATCATCGCGGTCATTCCCCTGTGCGAAGACGTTCGTACGAATGATGCCATCCGTGCACTTGCAACATCTGTCGCAGAAGATGTGGATGGCATCGATGAGAATTCACCGATATGGAAGATGAAGTACGTCCTCGAGCTGTGCTATTCATCGTTCATCGTCACGAACCTCTTTACTAGGGTAAATCGCTTCAAGACGTCCCTTCAATTCATCCCCGTCCGATACGGCCGACACTGGGAAGCGCTCGACGCTGCTAAAGCTGCAGACTACGTTCTCTTCCTGCTCAGTCCGACTGTAGAGGTCCCCGAAGCAGGGGACACCCTTCTTCGTACGTTGCAAGCCCAAGGCCTCCCGACCGTCGTGTCTGCGATCCCATCCGACCCATCCACATCTTCACTCGACCAAAAATCCCGTGCTGCTATTTTGAAATCCTTGCTCTCCTTCATGCAGTATTTCGATCCTTCGCAAGGACGGGTATACGATCTGTCTTTGCCTTCCGACTCGCTGAGTGCTTTGCGCTCTCTGTCGGAGGGACGGCCGGGTGAAGTGCGATGGCGATCGGGGAGAACATGGGTCGTGGGTGAAAGCGTGGAGTGGGAGGATGGAACCTTCAAGTTGACAGGCGTCGTCCGGGGC
>JBBPQN010000856.1:0-11871 GCA_038092575.1 Boletus subluridellus
GAATGGACGGATACTTCTCCCTCCACCCAGACCTCACGGACAGAGCCAAAGGGGTCATACTACTCAACCGGATGCCCACTGGAAGGGGCAAAGCCTTCGCCGAAGCTTGGTTGATCAAGCTCACTGACAACACCATCCCAGGGGCAGAAAAAGACTACGCCCACATTAGAGAAGCCTTCGCCCTCACCTTCTCCCCATACAATGCCACCTCCCACGCTAGGGTAGAACTTGCCTCCCTCCGACAAGACATCCGAAAGGAGGGAAGTTTCGAGAAATACCTATCCACCTTTGTCGTGCTCGCCACCCAGGCCGGGATAAAGGAGAAAGCCGCCCTCCAAGAATGGTTCTTACGAGGAGTGGATCGGGAGGTCGCAACCAATCTCACGCTCTCTGGTATCCTCAAAACTGCCGACAAAATAGAGGATATCTACAACAAGGCCGCGGAGATTGAAAGCGGACTAGCAAGGATAAGGGACATGGATAGAATCCCCAGACTCCCACCCGGACGAGGAGGAATGAGACCTCGCCACGACCCAAACGCCATGGACGTGGACAGGATCACCCTCTCCCCGCTGGAAAGGGCCCGTCTCATCAAGGAAAGACGCTGCTTCATCTGCAAGAAGGAAGGATGCTCCACCAGGAAACATCCTCGACCTAGAGGACCCCCAAGGAACGTCCAAACCCGAGCGGTAAACAACAATACAGGAGGAGACATGATAGATGCCTACGTCAACACTCTGAAAACTCGCTCGGACAAAGACGAAATCCTTCGGATTCTTAAAGCGGCCTTCGATCCTACCAAAGATGAGAGAGGGGAGACCCTCCCTAACGAGGAATGGGGAGAGGAGGAGGTAAACGTGTTGGAAACCGGTTCTCTTACCGAACCTTCCACTCAGGGTTTTTAAAGGGAGGGCATGGACCAACGCCATTCCCCTCCACAATGATTGCGCCTGTATTTATTTCTGGAACCTACAGTAATTCTATTCGTATCCCCGTCAAAATCCAGAATACTCGCGCAACAAAAATCGTTGGCTTGAACGCCCTCATCGACAGTGGAGCAACAGGATGTTTCCTGTCCAGAAGGTTTGCCGAAGAAAACGGGATCCCGCTCACCGCCCTCTCCCATCCCATCAAAGCCTGGAACGTGGACGGATCCACTAACCAATCTGGAGATATCACCCATGGAGTCACGGTGATACTCAACCTGGACGGGATACTAGAAAGCAGAAAGCTACTCATCCTCAATTGCGGAAAGGATGACCTTATTTTGGGACTGCCATGGCTATGGGCAGTCAATCCCACCATTGACTGGGCAAAAGGGAAAGTGACGATCTCCCCCGATCGTTACAAACGACGGAGCGCAGACTCCGAGGAAGCATTGTCACAACGGTATCTGCTAAAATACCTCCACGCCGACGACAACATAAATATCGAAAAAGACCTGCGATCCTCTTTCTATCAATACCAGAACCCTGTACATCGGGCACGGATAATCAACACGCAATACCAATCACGCGTTCCCGACCATATCATACGGAAGACAACGTTGTCTACCCAGCTGGCCCAGAAAGAGGGAATCGGCACGACGACTCTCCCGCCGGAGTATAAAACCTACCAGGACGTCTTCAAGGACAAAACTGGCACTCAACTCCCTCCGAGTAGACCCTATGACCATGGAATCGAACTCAAGGACTCGTTCGTCCCACGGAGAGCTAAGACTTACCCACTGGCTCCCCCGGAACAGAAGGCATGCAAAGAGTTCATCGACGAACATCTGGCGTCAGGAAAGATAGTCCCTTCAAAATCGCCGCAAGCCTCACCCTTCTTCTTCGTACAAAAGAAGGATGGGAAGTTGCGCCCCTGCCAGGACTACCGATACCTGAACACTCACACCATCAAAAACGCTTACCCGCTCCCTCTGATCTCCGACCTAGTGGACAAAGTGCGGGGATCCTCTATCTTCACCAAGTTCGACGTGCGATGGGGATATAACAATATCCTCATCAAACCTGAGGATAGATGGAAAGCAGCGTTTGTGACGCCATTCGGGTTATACGAACCCACGGTGATGTTCTTCGGAATGTGCAACTCCCCGGCCACCTTCCAAGCCTTCATGGACGATCTCTTCGGCGACTACATCGCGGAAGGATGGTTAATCATCTACATGGACGACCTCCTCATCCATTCCACTGATCCTGCCCTCCATGAGGAACAAACGAAGAAAGTCCTTCAGCACTTCCAGGAACACGAGATGTTTTTGAAACTTGAGAAATGCACCTTTGGGGCACCGTCTGTGGACTACCTCGGTCTTGTCCTCGACCAAACCAGAGTACGCATGGACCCCACCAAACTCCGTGCAATCAACGAATGGTCTCAACCAGGTTCGATACGGGAAATTAGGTCCTTCTTGGGATTCTGTAACTTCTACAGGAAGTTCATACCCTCCTTCTCCGATCTCGCGCGGCCCCTCCTGGATCTGACTAAGAAGGGACAGGACTGGACCTGGGGACCCAAGCAATAGGACGCCTTTCTCACTCTTCAGAAGGCATTCACCAAACGCCCGGTTTTGGCCTTCCCGGACACCACGCGACCCTTCACAATCATGATGGATGCTTCCCTTACCGCCTCTGGAGCGGTCCTCATGCAGAAGAATAATAACGGAGATTTACAACCCTGTGGTTATCTCTCCCAGACCTTCTCTCCCGCTGAGAGAAACTACGATATTTTCGATCGGGAACTCCTCGCAGTCATCAGAGGACTCGAGGACTGGTGCCAATATCTTTTGGGTTCCCCCTTCCCCGTGACGGTCCTCACCGACCACAAGAATCTCACTTACTTCAAGCAGCCGAGGAAGCTCTCCCGGCGGCAGGCCCGATGGCTCCTTTTCCTCCAGGACTTCGATCTGGAATATGTCGCCCTCCCTGGAACACAGATGGCTCCTGCCGACGCCCTCTCTCATTGAGACGACGTCTGCACCACGGAGGACAATGCAGACGTCCAACTTCTCCCGTCCCATGCCTTCATCCGAGCCATTGACGTCACCCTCGCCGACAAAATTCGGGCTTCATCCCCGTTGGACCCCCTGGTCCTGGACGCCCTGGTCGCCATGGAGAGAGATGTTGGAAATATGGTTTATTTCTTTATATTTTACTTCACCATATTATCCTTTCATTACGCTACTCATATTCTTTGGTTGCACATGATCATTTGACATGTGACACAGGCTAGACTCATAGGTCATACGCCTAGACCATGACGTCATACTTATGACTTCATACCCTCAACCCGGGTCTAGATGGCAGTATTCTTACTACATCATTACTAATATCCTTGGCAGTCTTCTGACTACAACGGATATGGTAAACCCTTGACCCAGGGTACAAGGGTTTCCCACGTCACCTGTCAGGGTACAGGGTTGACACCTTTTATGGTAGATCATACGATGATTTATCTACCAATGGGAGCCCACGGGCTAAGGGCTATCCCATTATATCTTTTAGACTCAGTTCTAACCTTATACGATTCATGTATAAGTAGAGAGCCCTTCAGGCTCTATAATTCTTAAGCTCTTCCACTCGCTTCTTCATCTCTCCAAGTCTAAGCTTGGAAAGCTTCATTGGCTCTTGTTCACCACCAGTTCACCAGCCTCTTATCTTCAAGCCACCTCCCTCTGAACCACTAGCATCCACATCGGTGTGTGTCTTCTCACATCACCACACTTCCTAGCTGTTCTCTGCACCATCAGGACCGTGTCATTCCGATAGGTTATGAGCCCCGCATAAGCGGATCATAGCAATACTGTTCTGCCATTTCGATGACGACACTGTTCTGCCATATCGTCACTATGTTTCCAAGGCTTAATGCACAGGAGAACGTGGTTCATTTGGCCCTATACTGGGTAGTTGCGTTGTTGCTGCTCATCACCTCGATTTATTTTCGAGAGACCTATCTAGCCTCTTTGGCTGCAATATGGTTGAGTGGTGCTTCTTGGATTTTACTTTTCTGATTCCTATCTGACACTAGATTGGTCACGCTAACATGGGGTACTTACATGTACAACTGCACTCTACGCTTTGGGTTGGAAATAGCCCCTTCCACCCAATTAAGACGTGAGTTTGAGGCTAGACAAGCTTTTCTCAAAGAAGTCCAAGGCAGGCACAACCAACTACGCTCTAACGCTGGTGACGTTGCCACTGCACTATCTTCTTGTACACCATGCACTTGCACGAGACACCATAGGCCTGGACATTGTGTCCACTGCCATAGGCGTTCCCGTCAACCATCTAGTCGTCCTTCTAGGTCTGTACCTCGCAGATCTCGATCCAACACTATTCCCCCTCTGTATCAACAATCCCGTGGTTCATCACAACCACCGATCTATTCTACTGCCACTACACCAAGAACTCCCAGAACTCCTTTAGACTGGGAGTTACCACCTCACCCTTCCAACACTGCTACTTGAGTCAGATACGTTGACGACACCATCGTCATCAATCCCACCGTTACTCCTCAGTCCACACCTACCCTCATTGCTGGAAGCCCCAGACGACAAGGAGAACCTTACGGACCAGGCAAAAGTGCACCTCCCATTAATCCTGATACAGACTTCATCCCAGAATGAGATAATCACGACAACCCCGTCCTAGAAGTCTATCATGGAGATGATGAGGAACCTAGAGGGTGAATGTCTGTTCGAAGATGTCATGTTGCTACCCAATCTAGATGACAGGATCACACTCCATGTGTTCCCGATGGCCAAAGCGGATCCATCGCGGAACCTCCATTACAGCAAGGTCTTAGGTCGCAACGACGACGGCGCAATAACAACCTTTGACATCGTTCCCAGCCACTTTGTTCAGAGCCAGCTGAGTTGTGCTCTTCACCAGAGAGCAGCAATGATCATGGAGACAGCTAGACACGCACATATTGTGCAAATTGACTTACGAAGTCATGGCTTCTCTCTTGGGTACAGGCTACCTGAAGACACTTGGCACGACATGGTTACGACAACTTGCTATTATGGAGAGACACTGAACATGATGTATGAAGGTGCTGGATATGCCTTTCCATCTGCCATGTTCCACATGACTCCTCTTTGCCCCGTCCATAACCTCGGATGGGAGATCCTCAATAGGGATTTTGTCACTTACGACAAGGACTTCTGACTTCAGGTCACAGCTCTCAAACCCAATCTCTACTTCTCGGATGCAGCATTAGAAATCGCCAACAATCTTCCAGGTCCCCTTGGCTTTGTGCCACCCAACTTGCGCCACTTTGGCCTAGCTGGAGACGAAGCTGGAGATTTAATCCCAGAAGGAGATTCCGTCGTACTCAAAGATTATGATGAGGCCATCATTGACCATTGTCTTTGGGATGTTCCTACACAGAGAGCATGGAACATCAAGGCAGATGAGTACATGAGAATGGCTTTCATTTATCCCCGACTCAGCTATTGGAAAGATTACTTACGTGTTGTCAATCATCTAGAAGCTCACTATGATCCTCCGGAATATACCAGCTTGGTATCCTCGTTTATACGAGAGGCGAATATCCTTTGCTCCACTCCGGATCAAGTACAGGCCATCATAGTCCGTTATCAGGACTTGATAGAAATTCACCGCCATGTACTTGAGCACTGAAGAATCGGAGAGCTACGACAACAAGCGAAATGGTTGGCTCGTGTATCAGGCAGCGATAGAAGAGAATTGGAACGACTTTCTAGAGCAGCCGACGAAATACTGGCCCGTCCTGGTGTGGTTAGGCAGTCGTTACACTGAACCAATGGGTGATGATCTTCGATACTATAAACTTCCTTTCTCTTTAAGATTCAAGCATTCATCTTTCTTATGTATAGATCTCTCGTCTGGTTGGTTTCTTCCACCATACTTAAGCCACTCAAAGCGTTACTATAAATTAGCTTTGGATGAGGACGAAGAAGATGAGGATCTCGACAATCCTCATTTTTTCGAACAAATTTATTTTGTTCAATTCGAGAAACATGCTAATCTTCCGTTACCATTTTGGTATCGAGAGGAGTTCTGTATTCCAGATCTTCCTTCATACTCTTACGACCAGGTCTGGCATGATCAAGGTCTTTATCATTTCAACCTTCATTTGAAGAGAGAGCAGGAAGCTATCATCACACCCACCGTGGACTGGTTCAATCGGCAAGACTCAACAGCTCCAAAAGCCATAGAAGTCATTACCTGGGATTGGGGGAATATGGATCAGGAAGGAATCATGGGGAACACAGTTTCATCTCATTTTTCTCATGTCTCTACTGGTCCAGAACAAAATGCTGATCATACACTTTTGTTCTCGTTTGAAGCAGATATTTTAGATTTATTCTAAAGACACTTCAAACATGTCGGCAATCAAAATTGATTCAAACATTACCTCCAAGATCCAACGTCTTACTGGATCTGCAAATTATTTCAACTGGGCCATGGAACTTCGAGATGTTCTCACCGTTCTCAAATGGTGGAACATAGTCTCAGGTGTCACCACCTATGCACAACAGCAAGATGCTCAAGCGCAGGCAGACTTCGAAGAAAAAGATCATCAAGCACAAGCTACCATTGGACTCTATATGCAAGTACACATGAGAGTGCATCAAAAGCATGTTTACGTTGCTAGGGGTGTTGCACCTAATGTAATCACTCACCCCTCTTTGGCAAAGGATTTCTGGGACAAACTCCAGACCCTTTACCAACCTCAAGGAGTGTCAGGACAATTCTGGTCCTTTCAGGAGGCACTCAGGTACCGGTTCTGAGAGAACCGAGACATCAACGAGCAGATTTCTATTCTGACTCAGTTGTTTCAACACATGGCCTCGACTGGCCTTGTTATACCTGACTTGCTACAGGGCATGATTATGCTCAATGCCCTTCCTTGCTCCTTTGAGAGCAGCGTATCTCTTCTTGTCCAAACCCTTCCTGCTCATAAATTCACTATTGACAACATCACATCAAAAATCATGGCAGAGACCAACCTTCGTCACACACAAAGAGGACATCCTACTGCATCCTCTTCTTCCCTTCTTAACCGGATCTCTGCACCAGATGCAGAATCTGAGGCGAATCGCACCAATACGGTTCGACATGCTCCTCCTCCCTCCTCTTCCAAGTGTACCAACTGTGGAAAGACTGGTCATACCTGTGATCAGTGTTGGAGCTTACACGGCAAGCCCAACAACTCTGGTTCTGGAAACCAGAAGCATAATTTGGCAGCTGCTACGCGTGGCGGTAAGACCAAAGGAGGAAAGAGAATCGGCTTCCAAGCCAGGAAAGCTGATAAGAAAGGGAAAGGCAAAGCCCAAGCTCACGAGCTCGATGGAGATGACAAAGATTTTGAGGGTTATTCCCACAGAGTCATCGGGACAGAAGAAGATGAGCACATGCTCATCTCGGACGAATCTGGTCCTTCAAACGAAGAGTCCGTTTACCATCACTGGGAACAGGACGGACTAGATTGCATCGAAGACGATGGAATGCTTATGGACGACGATCATTTCTCGGATGTAACCGTCACCCCATTTGTTGTCCAATCACAACCCTTTCGTGCCCGCTTCCACCATGAGGCTCCCCTCTAGGTGTGAAGCGAGATCAACCCAATCTGGGAGCACAAAGGAGATTACCACTTCCCAAGAAGTTGAAAGCTTCTACGGAGATCTCCGGAGAAATCCGGATGGTTCATGGAAAGGTGGTTTAGATTCAGAAGACATCAATGTATGGGACGGTTCCGAATCTTTCCCTGGCTATGTAGACGAGGAATGTGATTTTGATTTTAACTGGTATACCAGGCTGGCTCCGATGATCTCATTGATTGTCGAGATCTCTTCGGAGAATCAATCTTCCATAGGAGAACATTTGACCTTTCACTGCGATCATTGGATGATAGATAGTGGATCAACACACCACATCACTCCTTCTCGCAAGGACTTCATCAGTCTCGATGATCGTACCTTAACAGCATCAATAGCAAATGGTTCTACCATGGAAATGATCGGACCAGGACACATGATACTTGAAACATACCCCTATCCAAACAAGAAACATCGACTCTTACTTTCCGGAGTTTGGTTCACTCCGAAAGCAGCACACCGCCTTCTCTCTGTTATCAGCTTGACACAGCAAGGATACAGAGCCACTACCATAAATAAGGAGACCAAAATATGGAACAATAGTGGAGACTTGGTAATACGTGCCACTGCGCTGTTACCTTGCAAGCGACTTCACTGGTTTCAGTCGATTCAGATTAAACAGCAAAATGAAGTTTGCTCCTACTCCCTACAGGATATCAACGACTACGACTTGTGGCACCTATGTTACAGACATCCCGGACAGCAAATATTGCGTCATATCAGGACCAAATGTCTTGGTGCGCCTTCGATCCTATCTCCTACTGCCACTGGCACCATTTGCAAAGGATGCCAATTGGGCAAGAAGCATGAACACCCTTTTCCACCTTCGGGAAAACGTGCTAGTCGTGTCTTAGGGCTCGTTCACAGTGATTTATGCGAAATGCCAACACAATCTCACAATCATAATAAATGGTTTATGACCTTTTTAGATGATTATTCTGGTTATGCGGCTGTTGCTTTACTGAAGCACAAGTCAGACGCTCTGGAAGCGTTCAAACGCTTGGTTACTTGGGTGGAAACCCAAACCAGTTATTCACTCCTATCCTTACATTCGGACCGAGGGGGGGAATACACAAGTTCTTCGTTTCGCTCGTTCCTTCACTCTAAAGGAATAGACCATCAGCAAACGGTTCCTCGTACCCCTCAACAAAATGGCTGAGCAGAGCGACCCAATAGAACGCTCATGGAGAAAGCAGAGGCTATGCGCCATCATGCTTGCCTACCTCCTTCCTTTTGGCAGGATGCTGTAGAGACCGCGGTTCACATCTACAACCGACAACCAATGCGTCGCCATGATTGGACTACCCCTATTGTCCTATGGAATGGCAACAAACCAGATATTTCATACTTCAAGGTTTTTGGCTGTAAAGCCTTCGTCTTCATTCCTAAAGAAGATAGACCAAATAAGCTTCATCCCAAGGCCAAGGAAATGATCTTCATAGGCTACGAATCCGGAACCAAAGGATATCAGTTCTGGAGCACCAGTTGAAGAAGAGTAGTAATCTCTTCGACAGCCACATTTGACGAGTTTAGATTTCCGAATTGTTCTGAGGAGAAAAACAGACCTTTGTCCACTTTCGAAATCCCAACACTTGACAATCAAGAATACGATTCGAGACCGCCCTTTATCACACTGCCTAACGAGGACGCTCCAATGGCGATGATACCTATACATATACCAGAAGATCCGATTCCCCTAGATCCTCCAGGAGGTTATCAACAGCGACCTCCTTCTCCATCGTCACACACTTCAGATGACAAGGACACACAACCACCACCACCTCCTCAATTTCAGCGTAAGCGAGACTCAGATGTCTCTATGGATTCTCCAGGTTCGGTCGAACCAGAGATACCATATCGTCAGGAGCATAGACCTCCAACACCGAAGCAACCATATCGTCCTCCGAAACCTTCTCCACCAAAGCCAACTACTGGTAGACGGCAAAGGGGAGAATCTTCATCAGACGGAGACGATAGACCACAAATTCAGAATTGTCCACAACAACATCCCATTGATAGAATAAGGGATCAATGGCGTCACATGCCAAGCACACCATTAGGCGAAGAACGTGGTCGTGGCCCTCATCCTTTATCTTGACCAATTCCTATTCCTAGACAGAATGCACCTGAGGCACAGCAAAGACCTCAACGGGAAAGGAGACCCCAAATTATCCCCGACAATGCTTATGGAAATAGACCAGCAGTCAAAATTGAAAGGGATATTTGAGAAGGACGAGATGCCACACGAGCTTCATTACCTCCAATTCTAGAACCAAGAATGGAAGGTACACTGGCACAGCCGAGACCTACGAATGAGGATGAATTAGGTGATCTTTATTCCACAAAATTCTACTCCGTTCTATTAAATGCAGCGGACACTATGGACGTACCCAAGCATTTCCAGGACATATCAAAATTCCCGAGAGAAGAACAGGATAAGTGGAAACTTGCGTGTAAAGAGGAATTTAAATCCCTTCTAGACAGAAAAGTCTGGGATCTAGCAGATCTACCACCGGGTCATACTCCCATTA
Source organism: Boletus subluridellus (assembly GCA_038092575.1). Lineage (NCBI taxonomy): Eukaryota > Fungi > Basidiomycota > Agaricomycetes > Boletales > Boletaceae > Boletus > Boletus subluridellus. The sequence continues at coordinate 10,174 of JBBPQN010000856.1, forward strand.
GAGGAAGATGGGTCTTTGTCAAGAAAAGCGATGGCCGAAACAAGGCATGCTTCGTTGCTAAAGGTTTTACCCAAGTATTTGGGATAGATTTCGAAGAAACCTTCGCTCCAGTAGCCCAGTTTGAAACTGTACGGCTTCTCCTAGCTCTAGCAGCTTTAGAAGATTGGGAAATCACAGCGCTAGACGTCAAGACTGCATTCTTATTTGGAGAACTTGACGAGGAGATATACATGGAACAAGTTGAAGGTTTCATTGCAAAAGGACAAGAGAAGAAGGTTTGTAGGTTGAAGAGAGCCATTTACGGGCTCAAGCAAGCAGCCTTGCAATGGAACAAGGCACTGCACAAGACACTTCTCGAATTCAGGTTCAAACGTTCATTATCTGACCCAGGTGTCTACATTCATTTCCACAACAATGACATCGTTGTTATAGTCGTTTATGTCGACGACGCCCTTTTCATGGGTAGCTCACGCCCCTATACCCTGCTGAAGAAACAGGAGTTCATGAAACAATGGGAGTCTAGGGATCTAGGTGATGCTAGTGAGTATCTAGGCATGTGCATCACCAGAGATCGCAAGATGAAGACTCTGAGGCTGGATCAAGTCGTTTACGCAAACAAGCTAGTCAAGAGATTCAAGCTTGAAAACACCAAACCAGCTCGTACACCACTTCCAAGTGGTTACACCCCTACTCCATCTACAGGCAAACCGAATTCTTCACTCCACAGTCAATACCAATCAGTTATTGGTTCACTACTGTTTATCATGCTTGGAACAAGACCTGACCTTGCCTATTCAGTAATCAAGATGTCACAGTTCTCTGCTAATCCAACGCAGGAACACCTAGACAAAGCAATGCACATTTGCCGCTACCTGGCTAGTACCAGAGACCTTTGTCTGGAGTATAAAGGCGCCAGCAATGCTGGTTTCCTCACCTATAGTGACACTGATTGGGCAGGAGACCCGGAGACCAGACGGTCTACTACAGGTTACGCAATATTCCTCACAGATGGCATAGTCAGTTGGCTATCACGCCGACAGCGGAAGGTGACCTTATCAAGCACAGAAGCTGAATACGTTGGAATGACCGAGGCTGCTAAACAAATTCATTGGATCCGGTCATTATTCTCAGAAATAAGATTTAACCAACCTCTATTCATGCTCTACGCTGATAATCAAGGCACTATATTTCTAGCCAGCAATCCTGCACAGGAAGGGAGAACAAAGCACATAGCTATCCCTTACCATTATATCAGGGAATGCGTCACAGAAGGAGTTATCAAACTCTTCTATATTTCCACTGATTTACAGGTTGCAGATATCTTTACGAAGAATCTTACATGGCAGAAATTTGAAGACAATCGGAAATGTCTCACTCTCATCACTTATCCTACACCAAAAGGAACATGAATACTGAAGGGGAGTGTTGGAAATATGGTTTATTTCTCTATATTTCTTCCTACCATATTATCCTTTCAATACGCTACTCATATTCTTTGGTTGCACATGATCATTTGACATGTGACACAGGCTAGACTCATATGTCATATGCCTAGACCTATGATGTCATACGATGACTTCATACCCTCAACCCAGGTCTAGATGGCAGTATTCTTACTACATCATTACTAATATCCTTGGCAGTCTTCTGACTACAACGGATATGGTAAACCCTTGACCCAGGGTACAAGGGTTTCCC
>JBBPQN010000857.1:0-11870 GCA_038092575.1 Boletus subluridellus
CGATAGGACGTACTTGAAAATGAATTTATGAAGCTTCGGCAAACGGTCAACCACATGTTTGCCTTTACTACGAATCTGCTCCTCCACGCTCATCAACTTGAGTGACATGACATCCTCCGGTTGGACAATCAAAATTCCGTGCTCGGCCATGCATTGAGACATGAGCTTGTGTAAATCATCAATCTGAAGGCTGATTACCTTGCTAGCACGGTACTTGGGGGAACGGGAGAAGGGGAGGTGGTATATTGGCCTGTTAGCGAGGCTGCCAAGGCGAGCGACCAGTAATTCGAACATCTGGACCGTCAATGCTTTTGGTACAATGACGCGGACGAGCTGATTGCCGTCAGCGAGAGCAGCAGCAGCAATAGGGACGATCACAGATGATTTCCCTTCACCCATATTGACCTGCATGACAGTATTTTCCCTGGATTGTGGGGACATTATCTCCATTGCAGCCTCTGCCTGAGCACGTCGAATACGAAAGTTTCCTTGAACCTGTTGCAGGGTAGGAACAACGTTAGTAGAAACAAGTTCCCGGACAGCGGAGACGCACCTGGATTAACAGCCAATCCGGGTAGTCTTCAGGATTCCACCCTTCGCATCCCTCGTTTTCTAATTCCTTCGAAAACTCTTCCTCGAGACCATCCAGGGCATACCTGAGCAATCTCCGAGCGTGCTGAAGCTCCAAAAGAAGTAGGGCTAATGATACTAAACATTTCTTCCACTCTCTGGGGAGGTTGATCGGCGAGGTAGATGCGAGATATCGCAAGAGGACATCCACCGTAATCGGCGGCCATTGACCACACTGGTCGAGTGCTTGCTCATATGGATCGGCCGTTGGACCCAGATTCTGTTTGAGAGTGGCCAAACTGTCCATGTAGTTGACTCTACACTGTGCATAGTGCCTCTTGAGCGTCTCGATGCAATTCTCCGCCGCAACTCTGTGAGTCATTCGGGACTCCGAGTCCTCGCGAGCACGTTGCGCGCTGACGTCAAGGCGAGTGAGGTATTCCTGTTGAAATGAGGAACTGGTTTGGAGAGATGAGAATAAATGATTTAATGTGGGAATATCATCTGATGGTGTCCTGCTAGACTTGTGACTCTCGCACAGCAAAGCACTACAACGCGGTAGTTTCGGAACCGGTCGGTTTGAAAGCAGCTGATCGAGCGCTGGCATGATCTGCGAAGGTATATGGTCATTGAAAATATATCGCAGAGGCAAGACCGGACGTGGGAGATTGGGCAGTCCAGGCTCTGTGAGTACATGCACGAGATGTTCCTTGAGCTTGAAGTTGCGGTAACAGCTGGAGTATAGCTCTTTGAGGCTGGTTCTTAACATTGCCACATCCAAGTGATGAGAATCAAATGAGACCGTCGGAGGGGTATCAGATGGCCAGTCCTTGAGCAAGTTTTGTACAGCATCATGGACACTCTGCTTCTCCGAGTCCACGATCGGGCGCCCCCTGAAGCGGCGAAACCTGCAAATATGATGCCACAAGACCTCCTCTGTGGGACGATATCCATCTAAAATCTTGCAGCCAACATGGATTGGTGGATCGCCCGAATGGGACTGCGATTGCTCAGCAAATGCTATGAGCATTGTGAGAAAGGCTGCCTGATGGCATGGTGAACAGTACGCCATTGTGGGCAGACGGAATAGCAGCTGAAAACGCTGTCGAGTTCCCTCCCTCATCTCCAGGATGTCATGCGCCCTGGTCATCAGTGTCTGCACAATATCGGAATTCCACCGTGTTCCCGGACCATCGTGCAGGGAGCGTCCGGTATCGGTATCTGCACGCATGTTGTTGTTCCAGAGTTCTGCCCAGTTCGATACCAGTGTATTCATAGTATGCATATTAATGGACCAGCGGTGGACAGCAGATGCTGCAGTGGAGGCGACATTCTCTAGCTCCAAGTCCGACTCTGAGGTCAAGTAGTCCATGTCCTCACAGTCTTCTGACGAAGTCGGTCCAGTGGCACTCGAGAGAAACAGATACGCAGCTCGTCGCGTTGCGCGCATCGTTGACGCGTTGGCGATGCATCCGTATATAATGCGGTTCCAGTAGTATCTAAATTGGATCTTCCAGTGTGCAACATCAATTTGAGGATTTGACGCTGAAGTCCAGAGGTCGTCGAGAGCTTTGAGTTTCATGATCGAGCGACACCCAGCTGACTGTAAGAGACAAAGTGCTGCTTGAGCACCTGTTTTGCCTGTGAGTGGATCGGGCATATGGCAGCTAGTCGCGGCATGCAGACGGGCAAGATATTGCGTGCTAATCATGCTGCCATTGCCTATCAAACAGCCCAGTTCGGTGTCCACGTTGTAGGTATGATAGGACAATGGTTCATTAGGTCGCGCGCTCCCGATGTCAATCCGAACTCGATGATCGTCATGGTTTTCGGGAAATCCACTCGGTACGAGGACACATCTGGGGATGAGTTCCTCTGGAAAGTGGGTCCTCTGCCGGAGAACAAGAAAGTTCTCTAAACCAAATAATGCCCCGACACATTGATTCTCGTCGTAAACCATGTCCTTGAAGTCACGGGACTCTAATTCTCCTCGCCCATTGACAGAAAAGGACAATCCATAGCGGGGCAATGTAACAGACAATCGTAGTGCTGGTACACATTGGGAAGAGTCGATTGGGGACGTGGTGATTAAGAGATATCTGGACTGGTTCTCCCATTTTTTGCTAACGTTGTTGAGACACTCGAAACACTGCGAAGCCATTGCCCAGGTTGGGCTTCGGATGTCGATAAGGGCCTCATGACCTTTGCACATACGATATTGTCCAGATGTGCAATCAATCCTCCAATTCTCTAAGGATCGTTCCCAAGGTTGTTCAATAGGGCGTAACTCGATGATCTCGGTGGACAGATTCAACCAATGAACATGACCATCAACGAGCGCTGGTGGAAGGTCATGGGACAGTTTGCTCGAAGGGATCAGTTCAAGGATCTCGTTTGTTTCACTGCATTGTGCTCGAACCACCAGGTCGTTGCCTCGCAGCGAAAAGTGCACCTATGCGTATTTGGACCATCATGATTATGTCACGTAGGGTGGGTACACATACCTTGTGTTTGGACGTCGCGCCGAAGGTCGTGAAATCCATTCCTGGGAGATTGGATGGTATGACAAAGAAACCTTGCTGCAAACTCTGATTAGGAACAAGTGTTCATATCGGAAGCTGCAGCGTGTACGCACATCACGAAAGATTTTCTGGCATTCTGGAGAGTCCCTAATCGCACGTGGCAATCCACCTAATGGTTGACCATCCACTCGAAGCACACCATGGAGCAGGTTAACGTGCACCGTTTGCGACGGTTGGTCCCCAGTTGCTTTGGTTCTGCACGTAAGCCAACAAGTGTTCGGACACTGCAACGGCTCCCATTTGTGTGCACTGGGCTTGTGGCTAGGAAAAATCTTGGCAACTGCAAGGTCAAGACCGTGATCTGACGCATCCACGAGGATGACAACCCTCAAGATTCCCTCGAGAGCATGAGCGAGACGGCGGTCTCGTTCAAGGAGTATTCGCGAGTGCTTGTCATCGACGACTGAAGAGTTGAAGCTAGTTGAGGATGCTTGGGATTTGGTAGGGCGGAGTGCAGATATTAAGAAGGCGCAAGAAAGTACTGCATCGACATCCTCTGCAGAATGGAAGAGCTTGCGGAGCGCAGCAGGGCCAACGTCGAACGTGCTTCGACAAGTGGTAGCCATGTCCTGCAAGAGATTGCTGCGTTCTTCATTTGTGGGTGCCATTGCCAGGTTGTATGATAGCTCCTGCACCCAGCTGAATGCCTTCCTGCGCATGCTTCGAAGAAGCGCAATGATTCGCTCTGAGACGCTTTCGCTGGGACTCGACGCAAGCACCCGAGTGAGCAAGAGAGAAATGGTGTTTATTGCCACCGAGTCGATCGAGCCAGCTCCGACCTCCGCGAACAAGCTGTCGAGCTCATCCAAAAGGGCGTCGCAAAAGGATGGTTCTTGAAGCTCTTTGTGCCAAACCCACACTCCTGTATTCAAATCAAGCGGTCCGACTTGAAAGACGGCCTGGGCGAGGAGGTACTGTACATCGTGGCGATGGAGGTTGAGAGTTCTACTGTGCAACCCCCTGAGGATGTTGAGCCACTGAAGCGAGCCACCGCTCCTCAGGCTTCTAAACGCAATGAATTCGTCGAGGGAGAGATCCGCAGGACAGTCCGCTTGAGCAGCCAGGACCTCGTTGGAAGTCACGTGAGAGGCGGGACTCACGTGATCCGGGCTGCGTGCGAACTCGGGCGAAAATTGCGAGCCATGGTAGTACTGATTTTCTTGCCATGTTGAGAGACACCCTATTGGGGTATCTCGCCCGAATCTGAGATGCTGAATCGCATAACGTAGTGTCGGGCTATTTCGGGATTGCGAACCACCTGGATAAAAACAGGCAAAGTGCATCTGGAAGGAGAGCGGTGGTCCTTTGCGGTCGACAAAGTAAGGTCGCAGCGCAGAAACATGCGCAAGTAGATTGGCTTCTTTCTCTGTATCGAACGAAGGATGATAACCGCGATCAGTAATGGGATAGTGGAGATAATGCAGAATGCGGGAAGCGGCAGAACGCCAGATACGAATGCACGCCGGGCATTGTAGTTCGAATATAACGACCTTGGCATGTAAGGGCATGGCGGGCAATGGCAACTGGGAAACCTCTGCGTCTGCAGCTAGCCGTCGTCCAGATTGATCTTCTTCGTACCCATCATAGATGCATGCGAAACCGGCAACTTTCTGGTCCTGGGCAGCACGTGCAGCGAGCCACGCATCTTCTTCAATACGACCTTTCAGTTGCTGAAGATGTGGAGATTGGTCATAATAACGGGCAGCGAAACTATCTTCATTGAATTCATTCGAAAGTACAGACCACCCCGGACGTGATTGAGACTGGCGCACAAAGAGATAGTGGTATGCACGAGAAAGGCGATGGAGGCTTGCCCTCTTGCGGAGGAGCAGGCTTTCCAGGAGAGTTATCGGAATTGTAGGGGGGTAGTCGGCGAGCATGGGAACCTCCTTGACAACTAGCTTGTCGAGTGCGACAAAAAGCTCAATCGCAGTCAGAAATATGATGGATTTCTCTTCTGGATTTCCGTCCCATCCACGGTCGGTGAATCGACTGGCAGTGCTAGCTTTTATCAAGTATCTATCCATCAAAATGTCGAGCTGTGTGCATGCCTCGTCCACATTCGTGACACGGGCAAACCAATCGTCGATGTCCTGCTCAACCGATTGCTCGACGTCATAGAGAGTAACGTCAGGGTCAGCATCGTGAGCTTCCTCAAAAAAGGTCCCATTCGATGACAAGAAATCATCGATAGTGCCACGGCGATGATGGGTAGGATGGAAGGGAGTACCGATGCGTTCGCGACCAGAATTTGCAAGAGCGCTGCGAATGTATTTACGACTATCCACGAGCGAGAGTTGCATGTCTCTGGCGAGATCGTCCTGGGAAGGATTCCGAAATGGGGATGGTCGGGCGTTCAGCTGCTTCCACCTGCTGTCAAGGATCTCTCCAAGACAAGTACATGTCTTCAGCGCCAGTTCGGAGAGCCAGTCGGGGATAGAGGAGCGAAGCTTGGTTAAACGTCAGAAAATTTTAGACGAAACCAAATGAAGCAGATCACTGGAAAGTTTTGTATTGCTTGGATCCCTTGCAAGGGTGCATGTAAAGAACAGTATAAATCGTTTGTAGGAGGCACGTCCAAGAGGAGAACGATCAAATGACATCTGGATTGCGACCCTGATGAGAAGCCAAAGAGGCGAGCGACGCCAGTCACCCCCGATCCCGCGATAGTCAGGCGGCCACTGGCCAACATTATCACGAACCCGTTTGGTGATGTGCGATACGTTAGCAGTGCGACCAACACATCGTAAAATGCCAGTCAGCAGTGCAGTGATATATTGCGGACGAGCTGGAGGGGGATGAAGATCCGAGTTGACAGCAGTGGGGCAAGAGAGAAAATAGGCGAGTTCGGATTGAAAGTCCTCATTATCAAACACGTCGTTCGGCGTCTCGACGGCCGACCCAGGATACGAGCATATCAGAGAACCCCCAGTTGTCTCTACAGCATCACTGTGTGGAGATGCCTCGAACGACTCGAACAGCGTACTGTTCTCCCATTTCGTGAGGATAATCGCTGCATTTTGAGGTTGGATAAAAAACGCAAGGATATCTATAGATTATCAGCACGGGTCTATAGGGAATCTGTGGGCGTACCTCCTGTTCCCATTCTGTGCAGTTGGGAGATGATGTGGTCTCTGCCCAGGTGTTCGGACTGGACAGAGGCTTGCAGGTTGTCAAGCATCTGTGTGATGCGATACCACTGAGGCTCAGAAGTCCCGTAGACATGTGGGCTATAAGCATGGGCGGCAGTGCACACTGCGCGAGCTAGTGAAAGGTCGTTCTCTAGGGTGTAATCGGTGTCGCGGGGAAGGTGGACAGGAAGAAGGACATGGGTAACAGCATATTGCAATGATGTAGAAGTATGAACGAACACCGGTGAACTAGTCGCTTCAGGACCGTCATCGGCGGTAAAAGTCGTAGACATGGTGGTATCAGGGCGAGTATAGGCGAGCGCCGAGAATGATGTGGGTACCCGCTCCAAAAATTGAACGAGGCTGAGATTCGAACCTGTGCAGAATGTTAGAAAATAAAAATTTGATGAGAGTGGGATTCGAACCCACGCCCTTTCGGACCAGATATACTTAGTCATCTAATGACCTGATCCTTAGTCTGGCGCCTTAGACCGCTCGGCCATCTCACCATGTGAGAGGATATACAGAAAGATCGCACATATGCTGATTGATGTGACCATCATTGACACGCGTCACAGCCTAACCAAACTCCGAAAGACCGACCGCTTTCGAAACGTCGTCCACACGAGTTGGCAGCATCGGACGGGTCCAACATGGCCTCTGCATACTATGAATTCTACAGAGGATCATCGTACGTCTAACATTCCCCTTGGTCGCAGAACGACTCCTACAATGGGCTTGGCAGCATTGGCATGGCTCTCACCGACTCGCTGGACGAGCTCATCACGAGCGGCGCCATCACGCCGCAGCTGGCGATGAAGGTTTTGCAACAGGTTCTACATGTGGCATCACACCCTACGGCACAGCACACTCATAACAATCATAGTTTGACAAATGTCTCGCAGACACGATGGTCAAGCAGGTGAAAACCAAGACGACGCTCAAAGTACACTCTCCTTGCTCAGTGGCATCAGGCTGCTTTTTTTTCGCTGCTGAGTTTCGAGTTTACAGGGTCATTTGCATACGTATCGCCTGTGTGACGACGTGTGGACGTTTATCGTCAAAAACCCGTCTTTCAAAATGGAGTCGAACGAGATGGTGTCGGCACCACGAATAAAGATTATTGCATGCAAGAACGGAGACGCGATAGAAGCTGGAAAGAAGTGACATACCTGCGCCGTCTCCAACGTCATCATTGTACCATAGAGGTCTTGTAATTAGCTTGCTGTGGTACTCGGACGAGTTTTACAACCGGTGCCAACATGAACGCAGTGTAATGCTGTGGAATAGCGGGAAGCTGTGGATGGACCCCCTTAAGGGACACTTGGTACTGCACACGTGCTCATAAACTTCCCATCCCCTTCGGGTTCTTTATCTCCTCCTCTTTCCCCCTCGACACCCGCGACACCCGTGATGAACCCCCTCGGCCTTCCCGAACCTCCAACAGATTCAAGTGTTGCCGAAGCTCGTAGAGCTCTCCAAACACAACGCCAAGAGCTCTCACAACTCTCCGACCGGATAACTTCGGCGGAGGATGTCCTCGCGCAGATCATCGCCGACAGGAAGCGCACAATTCGAGACATGCAACGCGAGCAAAATATGTTGGAGGAAAAAATAAAGCACACGCTGGCATATATCTCACCCATACGGCGGCTACCCCACGAACTCCTCCGCCATATCTTCATGTTCAACTTTGACCATCACCCCTGCTGTGCTTGGATCCTCGCTTCTGTCTGTGTCCTATGGCGTAGACTGGCTCTATCGATACCCAGGTTATGGTCCAAGGTGAGTGACGAGTTTTATTTGACGTGCGCCGGGTCCGGGTGCGTCTTCTACACCCCGCATCTATATTGGCGCCCGTATATGTTTATCGATGATAAAACGTGTTGTTCACCCAAAACTTTTGCCGACTGTCGTCTCTTGAAATTCTTGTGGTAAATACTCCTTGCAACCATTTCGACGTACTGCGCTCCGCTTTCATTCCAGAAGCCATGTGTCGAGCCCCACATATGCTATCCGCTTTTGCTTACATGTGTATTGGAGCTGTCCAGACTGATTCCGCCGCCCAGATACGTCTTGTGACCAATCAAAGCGCGTCTCCGGACACCGTTCGCCTCTGGCTCGAACGCTCCGGTGACAAGGTTCCACTGGATATTGAAATTTACCTGCGGGTGAACGGAGGTTCGGTGGAGTCTTCTAGTCGCACTCGAGCATCATCCCCTACACCCTGGATCCCACCGCCACCGAGCCCACCGACGCACTATGTCCTACCGCATCCTCCGCCAGGCACAGCCATCCTTTTACCCCCAGCACAAACACCGATCATTGTTCCGCAGTCGCCGTCCCACCATGACACCTGGGGAGCATCTCCCCCGCCCCCTCCCACGCGAAGTTGCCCGCAAGCGCAGCGCAACACGCATTGGGGACACATCACGATCTTTTACTTGATTGAGCAGATGCACCGATGGCAACGGTTTGTCTTCCGATTTGATAAGCAATTTCCCTCGATGTCTGCGCTCAAGTCGATCAACGGTACGAGTCACACGGTTCACTGGGAATTTTCGTTTAACTGTGGGATGTAGGCGACGCTCCGGTGCTAAGCGAGTTTGAGATTTCGTGTGCGGAGACGATATACGCTTCTGAGTGGGGTTGGCTTCCCTGCACCGCTCCGCCAAACCCCCAGGGGTTGTCTCAGCTGCAGTCGCTCATGCTGCATCATGTACCATTCAAGTGGTCCTCTCCTATCTTCAAAACCGACTTGCGCTCTCTCAACCTTCGTTCGCTCCCATCCAACCATCTACCTCTGGATCGAGTCTTACATATTATCTCGAATAACCCAAATCTTGAATCTCTTACGCTGCACTTTGCTGTCGTCCTGCCAGCTATCCTTCCGCTACACCCGACGTCTCTACCAAAGTTACGCGAACTCACTTTTGGAGGCCATTATCACATGTCGACGCTTACTGATACACTGATCCTCCCCGCATTGGACGTGCTCAACCTCGACATTGAAGCTCGGGATCCCATTGAAGACGTGATCACGAATCTGCTCCAGCGATCTAATAATCCCCCTGTTACTGAGCTGTCGGTGTCATATGGAAACACTAACAGTTCGACGCTCTACTATGGTCCTGGAGGCATTGTGATCTCCTGGAATTTTTTGGCAGAGATGAATCACCTTCACTCGCTGAGTGTCGGTGGGACGCCCCTCGAACCTTTTCTAGTAGCTCTAGGAACACCCGAGGACGAGCAGACACACTGGCTCTGCCCCAATCTGAAATCGGTGACGATGAAGAATTGTCATGCGCATCCGGATGGGATCGCAAAGCTTGTACAGCTTGTCGAGGCGCGCAATCCAGAGACTGGGACTGCTACGATGGTGCATGGCGTTGCACCGTCGAAACTGCGGCAGGTCGAGTTGTACGACTGTGCGTCTGTGGGACAGGACGTTCTGGAGTGGCTGAAGAGGCGGGTGGATGAGGTGATTTGTGTCGAGCCATCTTATGCGAGGTCTCCTTGACGTGTTTCTTGTGACGGAGGGCGGTTCATTTTGTATATGCTCTTAGTACAATCTTGTTGGTATTTCCGAGTTGTGTATTGATATCTTATGTGGAGGGTGTGAGCTTCGTATGGTCAGAACGACTGTCTTCCGATCTCAAAGTTCAAGGCCCTAGGTGTGAGCTGGGAAGAGGGCATTACCAGCCCACGCGTTAAACATGATTGCATGGGATCGATACCTCGCACCAAGGCATAAAAAGCGCACTAGCGCCGCAGATAGGGCAGATTTGTTAAGCATTTTGAGTTTTGAGCTCTCACCGAGGCGCCCGTCGACTAGGAACGTGTGGGGGGTTGATTGGCATTCATATATCAACACCAGTCAACGTTAACAAGCCCAGCTTGGTACATGGTTGGAACTTGGAGGGCGACCTCGTCGGAGGCAACCATGGCTGGACGAGCTGCGCGTTGTGTGATGAAGCGAAATGCCGAAACAAGGGCAGGGGGTCCATCGGTGCATCAGAGATAAGCCGGGCCCGGATTCGGTTGTATCTGGGATCCGAATTAAATAGATGACGAACTTGTGGTGCGGCGTCAAGGTGGCGTTGAGTTGGACGCGATGAGGGTCCGGATAGCCGCAACCCAAACCCTGGCTTATCGTCTGGGTATATAAGCGATCACATTAGCCGTCGCACCTGGTATCCAAGGACGACGCTCACCCTCACTGTATCCCTTTTCTTTTGCTCGAGTAGAGCGATCCTTGTCAAGATGCCTGTACCGGTTCCAGTGATCAAGACGACAGAATGGGGTAATTTAAATAAAGCCAAACAGGGCTCATTGCCGGATGACATTGCGATCATGAGCAATCACAGGTCTGTTACGAACGTTCATCCCGGGCACGCAACCCTTTTCTCATCGTCTCAAACAGCCTGCACGCGCTTGTTCCTCAACTACATCGCTCACACAAGCACACCCTGCCAGGCGAACTGCCCACCCCGAAAGACGGCCAGTTTTGGGGTGCCAGTATGTCTCTCAATGGGCATGGCGCGTCGACGGAACTTCTCCCACCCGGCACCGTACCACTCCCGCCATTGCCCACCACACCCTACACCCCCATAGAATGGGACTGGGACGTCGAACACGCAGACCGGAAACGCGAGGCAAAAACCGATGCTGCCATGCACGACGCACAGCCCTTTCAAGTCGACCGAAGAGTCCTGAGGGACATCTTACGCGAGAAGACCCACTGCGAAGTCGGGCGTATCACTTTTTTGAGCTCCGGCAAGTGTTTCCTTGGCCCTTTTCCCATATTCGTGCTCCTCCTGAACGGCCACCATCAGGAACGTTTCATAAAGTCAGTGGAGCCCCGATGGCGATGCCCTCATCAAAACTTACGTTGTTGTTTTCTTATCAGGCTTATCTGGTCATACTTGCTGACACGCGGCAATTGGTGGTCCGTGTTGCGCGTCGGTTTATGCCTCGCCTCAAGACGCAGTCAGAGGTTGCAACGATGCAATACCTCCGCGAAAAGACTTCGATACCGGTCCCAGATGTGTATTTTTACGATTCAAACCCCTATAACCGCCTCGGAGGCGAATATATCATCATGTCCAAGGTCGGTCCCTGCAATTGACGTTCACGCGTCCCTTGCTCATCACGTTGGTTGGTTGTCTAGGCATCGGGTATCCCGCTCAGTAGAGTGTATCACTCAATGTCCAACGAGCAACTCAAGATTCTATTCAGCAATGTAGCATCTCTCATAATACCTCTCTTCGCTCAGCGTTTCTCACGTATAGGATCTCTCCATTTCCCCACATTCTCCCGATCAGTCGCATCACCAGTAAACTCATCCTCACCAACGCCCACTGCAACGCATGTACAATTCAAGCATTTTTCGTTATCAGCAACCTCCACGCCAACCGAGATCCACACTGCGCGCGATCCAGCACGCGTCACACCCACATCAATACATGTTGGCCCTATTGTTTCCTGGCCATTTTTCGGATCTGGTCGGGGTGACCTCGCGCATCCGTCCGAAATCGATCGCGGACCCTGGTCTTCAACGCGATCCTATCTAGAGTCTTGTGTGCGG
>JBBPQN010000858.1:0-11869 GCA_038092575.1 Boletus subluridellus
AGTTCTCTTGGAGTTTCCTCTAAAGCTTCAGAGCTGAGCCCAATTCCTTATCCACTCCACTCCCACTCCAGTTGATGTTCATGATGACCTGAGGTACACATCATACTTGCTTTAGGGTTGTTTCACTGGTGGCCCAGCCTTTCCTCCTATGTCTGCCGCTTCGTCATGGGATGTGCAGTTTGTCAATCAAGCAAGGTACTCACCCATCCTACCATTCCCCCCCCTCATGCCCCTCCTGGTGGCAACTTCACAGCCCTTCTCCCACATTTTGGTTGATCTTGTCACTGACTTACCCCTGGTCAATGGCTTTGACTCTATCATGGTCATGGTCAACCATGGGGTTAGTAAGGGGGTAATTATCTCTCCTTGTGCAAAAACTATTGATGCTGCTGGAATCACCTGGTTATTTTTCTCCAAAGTGTTTATTTGCTTTGGACTCCATGACAAATTGGTATCTGATCAAGGTCCCCAATTTGCATCTGCCTTCACTTGGGAACTTGCCTGCCTCCTGGAGTATGATGTCTCCCTCTCTATGGCCTATCATCCACAAACTGATGGAGAAACTGAATGATACAACCAAGAGCTAGAAACATTTCTATGCATCTTTTGTGCAAACTCCCCCTGAGCATGGTTAGAAATGCTCCCCATGGCTGAATTTGCCCATAACTCCACCACCCATTCCATAACCAGCAAAACTCCATTCTCCCTATTAATGGGATATGAACCACAATCCTATCCCCCTCTAGGAAAGACCTTCCTACCCGCCCTCAAGTCCATCTCCCAGGTCCAAAAAGAAGTGGAAGCCGCCCACAAGCTCACCCAACAACTGATGAGAGAATGATGAAGATCAACCTTTAAACCCTGGAAAATGGGGGATCAAGTATGGCTCGAGACCAAAAACCTTCATCTTCAGACCCTCTCCAAGAAACTCTCCCCTCGACAAACTGGACCCTTCAGAATTTCTGAAGTTGTCACACCAGTAGCCTACTACCTGGAACTTCCCTCTTGATGGAAAATTCACAATGTCTTCCATGCCTCCCTCCTGTCACCTTATCAGAAAACTGTGGAACATGGCCCCAACTTCACCCGACCTCCTCCATAACTTCTTGGAGGAGAAGAAGAATACAAAGTCGAGGCCATCATTAATCATCAGGGAAACTCGGGAATGAGGCAGTACCTCGTATACTGGAAAGGGTACTCCAAGGCTGAACAAATGTGGGAACCTGCTCACAATTTAGGAAATGCCAAGTCCATCCTAAAAGAGTATCAAAAGAAGAGCAGACTCTGAATCCCTTTTGCTTAAGAACCTCCATGTCATTCCCATTCCTCCCCTCAGTCCCTCTGGCTACCCACATCCATCGCCTTCCCCCCTCTGCCAGTTGCCTTGTCTATGTCACCCTCCTTGAGAGCAGAGAAGCATTGGTCGCTTTTGAAAGACTACCACTCTTCTCATGCAATGACACCCTCATCCACCTCCTCTGCCTCTATAGGCATTATTCCACCATTCGATCTCTTCTCCCCTGGGCCACCTGGGCCACGACAAGTTCCCATGTTGGTGCTGAACACTCCTATGCTGGACAGACATCCAATGTCTCGCCACTGGCCTCCATCAAACAAGCTGTACTTGAGATCAGGAACACCACACTCAACACATTCCACATTGAGCGCCTCCACTACTGTATCTCCGTGCTCCCCCTTGCCACTGTCTCATCATTCCTTCACCCTGTCATCTTTTCCCTTCTGGAAGAAGAGAGACAAGTGTACTTTAACAACAACCCCCTTCCTCCCAATGCAGACGTCTTTGATGGAACAGCTAACTCATTCCCATCCTCCTCTCCCTCCAATGTCAGACAAGGCCAGAGCTCTGGACAACCTCATCTTGAGCTTAGAAGCTGAGTTGATGTCGGAACCCTCGCTGACCCAAATGATGATCCCTCCTCTGAGTCCACCCTTGTTCCCACTCACCCCACCACCCCCATACTCATTACCCCTCCAGCAGACCCAAGGTCCCCTTGTCCCCTCAGACAGCGTCACCATAGAATCCTTGTCTCTACCAGACTCCCATCCCAGACTGCCAATAACCTTCCCCCCACTTTGGGAAACATTTCAACAGCTATCAAGGTCAGTCCCAGTAACCTTCTTGACGGACCTGGGGAAAATTTGTCCCCCACTCAACTTGATCCCAGTGGAGCAGCTACAACTGAAGGTAATCATTCCCCACCCCATGTGGATCCCCTTCCTCACACTTCCTCCTCCACCATGCATCACCCACCCATGGTTCCCACTTGCTGCTACCACTGTAGCTCCTTCGGACACTACTGCCGCTACTATCCCCACTACAGATGCCCTTTCTGCCACATCCTTGCCCCAGGACATAAGCAGGCTGACAGCCCTTGCTGATGCTGCAATTACTGCAACGAGCTTGGACACCTTGCAGAGCAATGCCCCCTCCATGATCTTTCAGCCATCAACTGGGACCTCACCAACTACAA
Source organism: Boletus subluridellus (assembly GCA_038092575.1). Lineage (NCBI taxonomy): Eukaryota > Fungi > Basidiomycota > Agaricomycetes > Boletales > Boletaceae > Boletus > Boletus subluridellus. The sequence continues at coordinate 2,493 of JBBPQN010000858.1, forward strand.
GGAGAATGAAGGAGACCAAGACTGAAGGTTTGTCTGAGATTGAACTTCAGACATACGCAGAGGGTAATGTTATGAGTGGTAATACCCCCCTATCTTTTTCTCCTATCATCCCTCTGGACTATCCAGGATCGTCCCTTTGGGACAACATTATCACCTCCTTGCAGGAGTATGCAGTGCTGGACACAGCATTTGAGGACAGCTTTGCTAACCTGTTCCCCTATGAAGGAACTGCCTTCCTTTGATCCTATCTCTCCCATTCTGTTTTCTTCCAATCTGTATTGATCCCTTTCCTTCCATTTCCTTCCAAGGACACTGCCCCATTCCGTCACATGCTCCTTATACACGATGCGTTTCTTACCTCACACTCACAATAGTGCCTCCCCTTAAGTTATATTCAGACTCTGACTCACCTGCCCTAAACCAACTCTAGGTAGTATATATATTCATGCTCTGCTTGTATTATTTCTTTAACTTGAACCTACACAATATACCGTGTATCTTGGAGTTCATTGCTGGTGAGAGAAGTGAGCCAGCTTCTCCACTTCACTCTTCGCTTCGCTATTGTCTCTCTTGTGGGAGTGATCTATTGATGACCAACCTAGACCCATTGGCTGTACTCTGTCTCATTGTTGAGCAGAGTCTAGGTTGAACTCCAACTACACATTGGTGTTCCATTGTTATGATGGTTGTAATACATTTTAATGGTCCAAATTTTTCCAATATTGCAAAATACATGGGGATATGCCATAGTAAATATTAAATGTGTAACTGCCAAACATGCATAAACACTGTCCATCCAGAATGAACATGCTGTACAGGGCATTGATGCTTATATAAGCATTCACACACCCCTACATTCATGCAAATCCATTGAGAAATAAGCAAATTACATGTAAATTACAGATTATATGTGTCATAAAATTTCCAAACATGCACACACACTGTCCATCCAGGATGAACACTGCACAGCGCATTGATGCTTATGTCAGCTGTGTTCTGACCCTTTAGTCATGCAATTCCATTGAGATATGAGCAAAATACATAGACACAAAATTACATATTGCATGGAATAAATTAAATAAATGCCAGATATTCACACACACTGTCCATCCTGGACAGACACACTGTACAGTGCACTAGTGATTACATAAGCATTCACATGCCCCCACATTCATGCCAATCCATTGAGAAATAAGCAAAATATATGTAAATTACACATTGTGTGTATTATAAATTTGCCAAACATGCACACACACTGTCCATTCTGAATGGACACTGTATAGTGCACTGATGCTTACATAAGCATTCACACAACCCCACATTCATACAATTCCATTGAGCAATAAGCAAATTACATATAAATTACATATAATACTAAATAAATCATATGATTGCCAAATATGGACACACTATACTGTGCATTGATGCTTACATAAGCTTTTGCATGCCTCCTTAGTCATGCAAATCCAATGAAAAATGAGCAAGATACTATAAATATTAATTTTATTATATTACTACCAAACATGTACATATAATATCTGTCCAGGACTGACACACTGCACAGCACATTGATGCTTACATAAGGATTCTCACAACCCCACATTCACCCAAATCCACTTTTGTGTACACTATTTTGTACACTTTTGCCATACTTTCTACAACACTTTACATGACCCTAATGCCATGGATGTAGATGCAGTATATGTGCATTGGGATAGTAAAGAAGAAGAACACATTGATGCATTCTCTTGTAACAGAAAGGGATCCAAGAAATGCTTCACTGGATGCTATAACTGTTATGCTTGACCCAGGTAGGGGCAAGCATAAGCTTTGCCTGAACAAAGGTTCAAAGTTAGTATCAATAAATGAAGTGATTTAGAGACCCTTCAATGGTACAAAGTTCAAGGGGTTGAGCATGCACTCAGTAGTGCAAAGAACTAATTAGAGATTTCAAGGGATGAAGCACAAAGCAGATTAAGATTGAGAAACTATGGAAATATGGATGAAGAGTTTACATACTCCTAGCCTTCATGATTAGTAAGTAAATAGAAGTTTAAAGAAGAAAGCAGAATGTTCTTGTAAGACAAATATGGAATCTTATGGAAGGTAGAAGGAAGTATCTATAGAATATGCCAGAAAGCAATGGAAACCTATAGAACAGGAATGAAGGAATGGTACTGGGTGGAGCTAAAACAGCCCATCACTGATGAGTGACATAAGAAAAGATAGGGGTTGGCATAGCAAAGTGGAAAGACATAGAGAAGGAAGAAGAACAGTCAAGAAGAAAAAGAGAGAAAATATAACAACAACTATGGAGGAGATGGTATTCAAGGCAAAGATTGTAAAAAATCCTTCACCCAATGCAAAGAATGCAATTGGTCTTGAGGTGATCATAAGAAGATCTGCTCTAAATGTTGGACAATTTACACCATAGATGATGAAACTCCCACAGATAAGGATAAAACCATAGTGGCTTGAATAATCTGGGTGTTCAAGTTGCTGCTTTGTCACATGTATGTACTAGTAAATCTTTTATCAATTTAAATTATAGCCAAATGGGGTCTCCAATTGATTTGAAACTTGGCCGAGGCTTTAAATTGGTGCTTGAGTCTAGTCAAATGTCATATCCTGTATTCTGCTAAGTCCAACCCTGGTCCTCTGAACCAACTCTGTCTCTGTACTTATGAACTCTGGTGTGTTCTCACTCAAAATGCATCCTCTGACCCCCAGAGCTTGTCTATACTTATGACCTGTACTTACATACATTCTGTCACATTTCCATACCTCCATATATACTAGTTTCACTCTCATTTCTCCCCTGTACCTGTGTTCCACTTAGGAGCACAGCTTCAGCCTTATCTTACCTCTGAACTCTTACTTACAAACCAGCTCCATCTCTGTTACTAATCCCCTATACCTCTGTAGTATATAAACCCTCCAAAACAACTCCTGTATTTCCTAAGTTTGAATATCAACTTAGATAAACTTCTCTCCCCTCTGTTTGAGTCTCAAAGGCTCTCCTCTGACCTCTGCTCAACTTGATGTCCAGAATATCTTAAGTCCATCTCTGACCTTCAGTAAATTCCAGGATGACAACAGAACTCCTAACAAGGGTGCACCACATACAGTGAAGCCAAGTCCTATCCACCCAAGATAACTCTGGAGTATCGGAGTTTGTCCTCCCCTTGAGGTTTGCCTGGTCTTAACATCAAACCCCTAACTCCTTTAGTGAAATCCTAGTAGATACAAAACTCTGCTTGCTTAATCACAGAGAAATCATCTTGCTGATTAGCATTGCCCCTATATGCCACTGTCATAAGAAAATGAAGGTAAAGGTATTGTTTCACAGTGAAGCTAATACTATCTATATTGATTAATTCTATGTGAAACAAATCAAACTTCCACTCCTATCTCTACTGAATCCAATTCCAGTATACAACATTGATGAAATATGTGATGGTGCTGGATCTATCACACACTATATGGAAATAGTCCTTGAATTTCAGAGACATTGTGAAAAAGTCATAGCAAAAGTGACCAATCTAGGAAAAAATGAAATAATTCTTAGTTACACATGGCTGGAGTTACATAATCCTAATATAGACTGGACTATCAGATAGGTCCAAATAACTAGCTGTTCATGGACATGCCAATCCTTGTAGAATAAACCCCCTTTCTTGTGTCAACTTGAATTGGAAGAGCAGCACTCACTTAACTTTATTCATGCTATGAAAATGGAGGAACAGATCCCAATTGGTCTGAAATCCCAGAATTGTATGCCCAAAGTATATCATGAATATATGAACATTTTTCTAAGAAAGAATCTGAAAGGATACCCCTATGCAAACCATGGAATCATGCTACTGTATAGACCTGAAAGAAACATTCCAACCTAATAAAGGACACTTGATTCTCCTCTTACCAAAAGAACAAAAGGAAGTATCCAACTTCATGGATGGTCAACTAAAGAAAGGATATATTAGACATCCTAAATTCCCACAAACATTGCTGGTATTCTTTATTCCAAAGAAAGATAGATGTAAGCATACATATGATATAGGATTACTGTTATCTAAACAAGCATACAATTGAAAACAACTATACATTACCCTTGATCTTGCAGCTTGTGGACAAGTTTAAAGAATCTAAGTGGTTTATGGAAATAGATCTATGCTGGGGATATAACAATGTTTGCATCAAAGAAGGTGATGAATGGAAAGTAGCCTTTGTATGTCATTGAGGCACTTTTGAACCTGTTGTAATATACAGTATTTTAGTATATGCAACTTTCCCACCACATTCCAATTTGTAATGAATGACATCTTTTCCAACATGTTTGACATAATGGTTGTCTATATTGATGACTTAATAATCTTCACAAAAATCAATGACATCAAGGAGTATAAACAAATCATAAAGAAAGTATTGAAATGTACCTTTAGTGTTCAAGAAGTGGAATTCCTTGGCATGATAGTCTCTAGAGAGGGAATAAAGATGGATGACATGAAAGTCAATGCCATTAAGGAATGGCCAACCTTTAAAACAGTAAAATATATCTGCAATTTCCTAAGTCTAGCAAATTTCTATAGAAGTTTCTTTGAAGAATATGCACAAGTAGCAAGATCCTTGAATGATCTTACCAAGAAGGATGCACCCTTCAAATGGACAAAGGTACAATAGACAGCATTTTATATGCTTAAATATTGATTTACTACTGCCCCTATTCTCACTTACATACCCTGATAACAACAAAGTATTTTGTCTGAAAATAGATGCTTTTGATTACCCAACTGGAGCAGTGCTCTCTATAGAACAAGATGGCAAATTGCACCCTATTGCATTCTCTTTGTTATGATATACTATATTTTCAAACATTTTTTAACTTAGCACATTCGCGCATTACTTTACAAATCCTTCAGACTTCGAAGTCATGTGATGTGCACATGACTGTGGGAAACTACACGTGACCTATGGTCTAAACAAACATGCTGCACACACGCCTTATTAATTTCCGCTTCCTTTTCCCATCATCATTCTTCTTCTCTCACAAACGCTTCTTTTATTTATCTAAACCCAGTAACCTTTCCCATGAACCCTATGGTCTGTGCACCATCCTGTAACATATATAAAGTAGCTGTACTCGACTGGACTCCCCAGTCTAATCCATTTGTTCGCTGCGACCTACGTCCTTGCGGCTGAATTAAGGAAGACACTACCTCTCATCTCTAACCTCTGCTTTCTCTTTCATCGTTGGGTTTGGTGTAGCCTCGTCGAGTCTCTGCCAGTGTTTATTCAAGAAGCCTCTCATAACACTCTTCACATAGTATGCTGCCTGAGGAATGGAACCACTCCATTATGAACAAAGAAATGCTGAGTGTTATTAGCAGTCTAGAACAATGGCATCACTATCTTAAAGGTGTATACCATGAAATTGAAATATAGAATAATCATACTAATCTTCAGTGGTTTATGAAATGCCAAGACCTCAATTATTGCCAAGCCAGATGGGCCCTCAATCTTAGCTTATTCAATTTCAAATGATTATATAAAGCAGGTACAATAATGGATAAGGCTGATGTTGTTGGAATTTATTATTTAGTATTACTCAATTACTTAAGGACATAGTATTTTCGGTCTTGAGTAGCTAGTTACACCTCAGCTAGTTTCCCAACCACTGAGGTGAGTACAGTATCATTAGAGCTACCTATCACTAGTACTGACTACATACCTATAGTACTTAGATATTCAGTAGATTATGAGCCCTGCCACCAACAACAAAGAATGTCAAGTGCACAAGCATGTCAACAAAGAAATCAGTCATGTGAAGACATCCACAGACAAGACCACTGCAATGAGTGCAGTGACAGTGTCTGCAGATGCAAATGTGCACAACCAGCCCAAGCCCAGCACATCACTCACAGGGAAACAAGGCATTGGGCCAACAAAGTATAGCACAAGCACATAAAGTGCATTGTGCAACCATGGCTGGCCAGATGAATTGATAGAGGCTAAAGACAAGCCCACACCATCAGAGAACCCTGCAGACACAACAGATGGCAACAAGTGTTGTCCAGATGCATCCACAGAGCTGCCTGACCAGCCAAGAGATGCAAGGGAGCAAAAGGGTGAGCTGAGGGTCAAAGTGGTTGAGCCAAGCAATGAGAGAGTGTCAAGAGGGTGTACAGAGGCAACAGGTGATGATGGCAATGAAACATGTTGACCCAGGAAATCCACCAAGCCCCCAGATGAGGTACAGACTGCACATAGACAAACAGCAAGGTGTAAGTCAAAACTGGCACCATATACCACAATCCAGGTGGCAAAACCATCATCAGGAGATGAAATGGCAATGTTGTACACAAAAATGCTGATGCAACAGGCCATGAGGAGGTCAGAGATGAGTGCTGAGATATGCAGGTTGATGGAGAGAGTACCAGGATGCACAGATATGTGTTGATTGAGGGGGAGATGAGGTTGTTGAGGGTGTAAACATGATCAATGCTGAGAGATGAAGAAAACAGTCAATGCACCTTGACAGATGTCACAGACATACCTAGACCATCCCCAGAACCTCCACCACCACCTGCTAGCCCATTCAAATGATCTGTGTGAGAGAATGAGCCCCAAGCATCAAGCTCAAGGGAGAGTGGATATAAATTGCAAGCCATAATGTCAGACCCACCAGAGCTGAGATGAATATGTTGGGAGCACCTGGAATCACAAGGATGCCAGGGACTGACCTGAGATAGCATGGAACATGTCAGAACATGTCCGAGAACATTTGGAGCAAGTGGAGGAAAAGAACTCACCATGGAGACCTCCAGACAAGCTGAGTGAGCTGGACAATGAAACAGTCATACCAGGCTACCTTCACAGCTGCCAGGAATGTTTTGAAGATGTTGGAAAGTGGTGCATTGGTGAGACAAGTACATCAACTTGAGTTAAGGGGCCAGGAGAACATAGAGGCAAGTTGGAGAGGTCGGAAGGTGTTGAGGCTGAAGCACTGGATCAAACCAATAAACATGAGGCCCATAGTGTCCATGAACATCCTGAGGATGTCAGGAACTGATGCATTGAGATAGGAAGTCACTGAGTTGAGATATAGGCCAGGAGGCCAACCAGGCAAGAAGGATGAAATGGAAGGGGTTGAGGATGAAATGCTGCACTGAAATGATGTGAAATGGGTCAGAATGCATGTGAGGCAGTGTGGAAAGGATGGCACAATGAGCAGCACACATCACAACTTGAAACGAGTCAAAATAAAGACACTAGCTACATATGAGGTTAGTCAGCAAAAATGGTACAAGCACACAATGGACGATGTACCTGGGCCACCCAGACTACCTAGGAACCTCCCCAGATGTCCTACTGAGGCTGTGAACCCACCATGCTGATGTGGAAAACTCAAATTACAAACTAGAAGAGTTAGTTGAGCCAGAACCAGGAAAAGTACATATCAAGCAAAACAGTCACATCAGGACCATATTGGGCCAATCAGATTGGCCAGATGCAATGTACATGGTGTATAGAAGTTGGGGGAGAGTTTCTGAGGTATGATATGCAGGTGTGATGGCACCAGATTCGATTGAAGGTGATCACACAAGCAGGGATAGGATGAGTGCCACTCACAACACATGACTTGCCTTATTTGGGTATCACCACTTGGATGCAACAAAACTACAACAGATGACATTTACTGTGCACAATGCTGCTACATGGACACAATACAATTCATTTAAAAATATTTCTTGGTATACACTTATTGAGTTTTATGTATCTTTTACCTATCAGAGCAAACACTTAAAGCTCACTCACTTAGCCTCATGTTTGAGGGGGAGTGTTGGAATTTATTGTTCCTTATTTAGTATTACTCAATTACTTAAGCACATAGTATTTTCAGTCTTGAGTAGCTAGTTACACCTCAGCTGGTTTCCCAACCACTGAGATGAGTACAGTATCATTAGAGCTACCTATCACTAGTACTGACTACCTACAGTACTTAGATATTCAATAGATATACTATCTTGATGAGAAGACCATACAATCAGTATGGAAACCAACAATGCTAGAATACTGGTCATTCTACCTGAGCAAGTTCATATTACAGAAGTGAATAACCAGACAGATTCTGACAACAATTCAGAAAACAATCAAAGAAATCCTTAACCTATGGTTTGAGATTGATATCAATAGCTTATATAACAAGTATTTTTATGACCAAACTGAAAATGGACTACTTTATGATGAGAATGAAAAGATCTACATGCCTGACAATCATGACTTACACATGGAGATTATTGCACTCTATTACAGTGACTCCAAAAATCCCTTCCATACTAACCTAGAATGTGGTACGCAAAGCGCACCACCAAACAGCATGGGAATTATGCTTAGTGTTGGCAGAGTTATAAATAATACATACTCGTGGCTACAATATTGCCCCCTAGATCATGTGATTTGGTCCACATGCTAGAGAGATATGATCAATTCAAAACAGCAATACCATGGAAAGGGTTTTTTCACTTTTGAATTGATGACTAGGATCTTAGTCAAATCATTGAATATTTGCCATTGTTTGTCAGTACAAACAAAGATATACATGTAAATAGTATGTCTGAGTTTAAAAGAGTTCACACACTTCTTGATTCTCAACCATCATCATGGTCAGATCCCTCTCTCTTGTTCAACAAAGCTCCATCCTTTCATTGCTTGATGCTGGCTGCTCTGGTGAAGCTATTGCCAAGCAAACTGGTGTTAGCCCTTCTGTTATATCCAAACATTTCTCCAAAGAGTGTTCTGCCCTTTCCAAAGCTGTTGGGGGTTGTCCTTCCAAGCTTTCCCCTACCAACTTTCAACATGCCCAACATCTTATCACCTCTGGCAAAGCTGAAAATGCTGTCCAAGTGACTAAAGCCCTCACCACCATCACCAACCAACCCCTCTCAGCCAATATTGTTCACCTTCACTTGAAGAAATCTGGTATGAAGGCTGTGGTGAAGTCCAAATGCCCCCTTCTCTCTCCTAGGTGTCACAAAGCTCATTTGGACTTTGCCTATGCCCACAAGGATTGGACTCTAGAGGACTGGAAGAGGGTAATATGATCTGATGAGACTAAAATCAATCACCTAGGATCAGATGGGCGCAAATGGGCATGGAAAAGGGCAGGTGAGGGGCTTAGTGATAGGTTGGTGGATGGATCCCTCAAGTTTGGAGAAGGTTCTCTGATGATGTGGGGGTGTATGATTTGGGAGGGCATTGGATTGGCTACCAAGATTGATGGTAGGATGGATGGGGACCTCTACCTTCAGATTTTGAAGGATGAGCTCCAGCAAACCCTGGAGTATTATGGTCTCAATCCTCCTGACACCATCTTTCAG
>JBBPQN010000859.1:0-11868 GCA_038092575.1 Boletus subluridellus
CTACGTCCGGGGGAATGTCCAGTCGATAGGTGAGAACCCTTGGAGTCCTTGTGATGAAAGGGAACTCATCGTCCAATGGGTGAATGTCCAGTCAGAGCCAAGAGCCCATCCGAGGCGTAAGGCCAGGGATTGTCCGTTAAGGGGAAATGTGTCGTATCCGCGAGTCTTGGTCGTCGAATACGATCTGGTAATACAATGGGTGGTCCGTGAGAAGGGGAAAAGTCGTGATGCTGCCAGGGCACGTGGTCGTGAGGGAGTCACAGGTGACGAATGTCACAAAACTGTAACAGTGCCCACCCAATGTCAACATCGTTGGTTGCAAGTGGGTATTCTGGATCAAACAGAACATGGACGGTGAGATTGACAAATACAAGGCTAGATTAGTCACCAAAGGCTACTCACAAGTCTATGAAGTCAACTACTATGACACCTATGTGCCTGTCACCTGTCTCACATCCATATGCATGCTCCTCACCATTGCTGCTCGCAACAATTGAGAGATCGATGTTTTCAATTTCCAGAGTGCATTCCTAAATGGGAAATTGGATGCCGACGAAGTAATCTACATGAAGCTACCCCCAGGTCTTAAAGTTAATAAGAAATTCAAATGACTGGTAGTGTTACTCCACGTCGTGCTCTACGGATCAAAGCAGGGAGCATTAAAATGATATATGTTACGCTGATGCGTAGAACCTAGTTGAAGCGCACACTCAAGTGTAGTGCAAAGACACTTAGAAGTCTTTAGGGGTCTTGCTATGACTAATCTTGAAGATAATCACTCGCAGTATGACCAGATTCTAAGCAATAGATTGCGTAGAACTAGATGTAGACCTATAGTACAAAGGCAAGGTATTTATACTACTTGGAATGATGCACAGACCAGCTAAGTGAAGGTGCGCACAGACCATCTGGGCAAAGGGGAATATGAGACAGTATGAGAGAACTGCCTAAAGGAGGTCATTTGTCCGTATCAAGAAGATTGTCAGTAAAGGTAGCGTATTGCATGGTCAATGCCATAAGGGTGAAGCCCTCTCGCGTGTGTGAAGATGAATTGGCAAGAGCGTAATTAGAAGGATAAAAAGGAAAGAAATCCGTAACAATGAAGATTGAAGCATCATCAAATTTCTATATCTGCATGTCTAAACATTGCTGCTGATTTGCGAGCTCAAGCTTTTCTTGGACAGTCAGCGAACTAGAAATTTTCTTGGCAAATGCCTGAACTTTGAGCCTGTTATGGAATTATCATCAGCAGTGAATTCAAATCAGAGTGGACGAACTGTGTCTCTTCCAACTCCAAACCAAGGCTTAGCCAAGCGGCAGCATCTCTCTGGCCATTTGGTGTCACAGTATCTTGTGTTAGATGTAACTGCATGTCTGCTTTGCTAGGACCTGTGTCATGTGAAGACGCAGTGAGTATTCAGTATGTGCATGGAAATTATGAAGTGATTGCCTTGCTTAAGATGTACATCAAACAAATTCATTGATGAGATATCTTCAGCACCTCTAGCTTGAGCACCCCCCTCCTCTGCAGACCACTTCTTGATGATGTCAGCATTGGTGGCCACTGTCAGAGATTCATAGGCCTGTTTGGCCAACATTAGTCCCTTCAAGGACTTCTTGTACTTCCTACACAAGGAGGTAACTTGTTTTCAGTCAGTTTCGTTCCATGCTGATGGTGAGAACCCACCCATCCTCAACATTTTTTTCCAGTTGTTGTCCAGCATATGGTCATCTAGGACTTCTCGCTGATGGGCTGCCATCATTGACCTCATGCTGCTGCTGACTTCATTTAACAAAGACCACAGAGTTTCCAGGATTTTGCCGTCCACCTGGCCAACACCAGAAATGTAGTTTGGCAAGTATCTCAGTGTGCAGATGTCCTGATGAGCATGGATGTGGAACAACCCAATTCCCCAGATGATCTGTAAATTGGGAGGTAATGTTAGAGACGCACTTTGTGATACTCGGCGGTGAAAGTTAACACTGTACTGGCAGGCTATGTCATAAAGAACTACCGCCTTGGAGATACTGTTCATTCGATTGAGGGCCTTGCAGAGAGCAAATTCTATATTCATTTGCCTTTTGCCCTTCTGAAAATCCACGATGCTTGTTGGTACAAAGCAACCATGCCTTGCACATGCAATAGCACCGATTCCAGTAGCATCAAGATGGCGATGGGTACCATGGGTACCTTTGATGGCATGGTGCTCATTGCATGTACTTTTCTGCCGGGTTGCTTGAGCTGAGTCACTGACAGTGAAATCCAACTCGCCGAAAAGGATATGTACTCACCGCTTGTATGTCCTTGGCTGTGGACAAATGCTGTTTATACTTGTCCAACCCTATGCAGTAACCAGATTCTTTCGTCAAATGGACGTCATGACTATTCCCCCTAGCTTTCATATGCTCGGTGGGGAAGTTGCCATCGACAACGAAGACCCTCTGGTACTTCCAGTGGGCGGCATCCCTTGCCCAATCCAAAGGAAGGTTAACACTGGGTTGGGGGCAAGTTGGACAGAAGTATGCTAGATCTCCGGGACCAGCCTCACAGCGGATGTGTGCAAGGCCAAATTTGATCTTATTTTGGAGATGTCTCCACTGTCTGGATATTCTCATTAGCTCACGATAGCAGTCCTGGGTGACAAGGTGTTTTGTCAGGGACATTTCGGCACAACTGTTTCACTCACCAGTTGGGTATGAGGGAATAATGGATCAGTTACATGGTGAAGATAATTAAAGAAGCTGTTGGCAGTTACTTTGCACTCCAAGTTCATCAACTGAAAGTCATCCAGAACAGCAAAAGTGAATGCTGTTCTTGGGCATGTCTGGGTGGCTGGATACAAGCCAATTTGCATCAATTGACAGTGGATGGGGGGGTGACAGTGACAGTGACAAGGTTGAATAGGGAGACGATGAATGCCGGAATGGTTGATGATGGTGATGAGAGGGCGTCCATCTGCGTCATACCATTTCTTTGCATTGGATTGCTCATTACCGTGTCCTAGGGAAGACAAAATATGGTTAAAGGCTGGGGGTTCATTGGGATCGGCAAGACCAGGATCATCAATATTTTCTTTGCTGGAATGATCATTGTCGTCCTCCCAATCACCATTGTGAATGAAGATAGCATTAGGACACAGCTGGCCACCATGCCCTAGATGTAGGACGACTCCTACTGCCAATATGGAAGAAGGTGAGAAGTACTGCCCACACCATACTTCAACACGGTGGAATGGAGACTGAGAATGATCTGAGTGGCAACATTTGGTGCACGACAATGGTTTGCTGAAACAGTCCAGGTACCACCAATTCCCTTCCCTACCACATCCTTTCTGACAAAGATGATCACCAGAATAACCTTCATATTGCACAAGGATTTCAAGGTAATCATCGGCAATGGTGAGCCATTCCTGCATGAATTCACTTTGTCCCTGTAAACTCAGCATGATAAAGTTGTGGATGGAATGGGGGGTCACACCAAGGACCTTTTTTTTGTTTCTTTTGATTCAGAGGGACTGAGATGAACCCATCATCGTAGAAAGCAATGTTGTCTTGGGCTGTCCAGGCCAAGTCAAGGGGGTGTGAAGTTGATGCTTTCAGGGGAGTGACCTCAGGTTTCGCCGGCGATTTCTTGATTGGATCGGGTTTCTGTACTTTGAACACAGTTCAGGATCCCCACCTTGTGTGCTTTTCAGTAAGCTTGACACGGGTAGACTTTGTAGTCTGTACTGCTCACCGATGGGAGCCTGCCATACTCTCAGATGAAGGAAACGTAAGCAGATTTCTTTGGGGTGAACCAGACAATAAATAGATCTTTGCAATCTTTTCATTTCCGTGTTTTTTTCGTTTCCATTACATACATGCCCAATGATTGTTATTGGTCTTATTAAAGCTCTGAGAGTTCCAATCACCTCAGAGAATTCACTGTCCATTTTTCAATTTTCTCTACAAAGGTTGCACCAACTTACCACAGTGGCTGCACCTGTCTTGGGGTTGGATGGGCCAGCAATGTCAATGACTCTCTAATGATAGAGTCAGTAACCTCTGATTGACACTCATGTGTGTTACTTACCAACCCTGCTTCCACTTCAGAAACCCACCCATGATCTTCATCGCTGGTGCCCTCTTCGATGTCTTCGCTGTCAGCATCAACGTCCATCTTGACCTCTTGGGCCTTGCATTTTCCCTTGTCCCCAGTGTTCGCCTTGGACTGTGGGATCACCAGTTGAACTTTCTTGTTGGGGTTGTTGGGGTGGGAAATGAGATGTGCCCAGCTTTTCGCAGTGTGGACAACTTTCCCTTTGTGGTCGATGATATCGGGGAGGTTGTGGATGATGTCGCATTTGCTCTTGCAGGAGGAGCATGGACCACAGGGCTTGAATTTGCCCTTCTTGGTTGTGATTGCTGTGCAAGAGATATTCCTCCCTTGACAAAATGGACATTTCTACTTTATGTTAGCATGATGGATTTCACAGACAAAATGTTGACTCACTGGATTGAAAAACAACTTCATCGCCGTCTCTTCTCTGTCCCCAACCTTTCGTTGTTTTGATCTTGTCTTACCTGGCTCAGCAGAGAGTTAGAAGTGGGAGTGGTGGCAATTGTGGATGGGATGGGAGTGGGAGCAACAGTGACAGTGGATGGGATGGTAGTGGCAGTGACGGTGGATGGGACAGGGGCGGCAGCAGCAGAGGTGGTGGACGGGATGGGAGCAGCAATGGCAAATCTTGTCCACCAACATGTGGATGACTCACTGAGGTTGATGTCAGTGGGAATGCAGGAGTTGTCAATGATTTGATTATTCTGCCGTGACATGGTGATGAATTCGTCGATGATGCAGTTCTTGCCAATGAGTTGATCTACCGAAATCTTCTCCTTCAAAATGAGTTTGAGCTTGGCCACAAGCTCCATGACAATACATGGAATCCGTATATTGCCAGAGTTATTCTTGAAACAATTTTTCGCCCTTTCCTATTTGGCGATGAGTCAGTAATGAGAAAATGCATTCAGTTCATTGGTACTTAGTGCTTACCACTTCTTCAGTGACCAAATGGATCCATTCCTGCACACAGAAATAGTCGACAGCTCCCACGCCATTGATTGCTGCAAGAATTCTTGCAGCATACTTGTAGAGCTCTTGCTGGGATGACAAATTGGAAGACATGATGATATAAAAGAGAAGAGAAGTGTTGGGTTGAGGACTTTGAAATTCGGCTGGTACAAGCACAACAGTTTTGGAGTATCATTTTTGACATTCGCCACTTGGTTGTACCATATTCCAAATACAGTAAGAGGGCCATCCTGGTGAACCTCACTCCAAAAAGATGTAACATGCTTATTGCTGGCAGCAATGTGTATAAAAATCAAGTACAGGATTACAACGATCATGTCGGTTTATACATTGTAATATAAAATAAACAACAAATTGAAGTACACTATATATGTCTAACATTAGCTTGAACATTTGCTGGAGTATTGTTAAGTACTGGTAAACTCTGAGGGGAGAACGAACTCCGGAACTCCAGAGTTGTCTAGCGGACGGGACTTGGCTTCACCATATGTGGTGCATCCTTGCTAGGAGTCCTGTTGTCCCAGAATTTACTGATGGGTCAGAGATAGACTTAAGACGTACTAGACATCAAGTCAAGCAGAGGTTTCAGAGAGAGTCTTTGAGACTCGAGCAGAGGAAAGAAGTTAGACTAAATTGATATTCCAACTGAAGGGAAATACAGGAGTTGCGGAGGTTTATATACTACGGAGTCCTAGGGGATTACTAATGGAGTGGAGCTGGTTTGTAAGTAAGGGGTTGGAGGTAAGATAGAACTGGAGCTGTGCTCCTAAGCGGAACACAGGTATGGAGGAGAACATACAGCGGAACTAGTATATACAGAGATCAAGAAATGGAACGTAAAGTATCGTAAGTTATGGACAGGGTCCGAAGGTCAGGGGTCGTGTCTATAGCAAGAACGTGCTGGAGTTCATATGTACAAGAAGTGGAGTTGGTCCGGAACACCAGGGTTGGACTTACTGAATTTCCGGAATATGACAGTATCCCCCTCTTAGGCCTGAACCCCTGAAGGCCATGTGAGGAACAATGTGGAGTAGCAAAGTCAGAACTTGAAATTTGTGGACACTGCATGGAGGCGTATAAAGTCCGGTGTGCTGTATCCGATCTTCTTCATCTCAAACCACCATGTCTGGTATCAACGACATCAAGAATTGGTCCAACGAACGCCTGGTGGAGTGCGTCAACAATGAGGATGACGTCTGCGCCGCCAAGTACACCGAGTGGTGGTGCCGAGTGAAGGAGAGGAAGGCAGCAGAGGAGCGAAGGAGGGCTGAAGCCGAGGCCGAGGCGAAACGCAAGGTGGAGGCGGAAGTGGAGGCTAAGTGCAAGGCAGAGGCCAAGCGCAGGGACGCGGAGAAGCGCAGGGCGGAGCAGGAGAGGAAGGGGATGAGGAGGAGGATGTGGAGGGAGAGGCGGAGGACGAAGCAGAGGTGTAGTGTAGTGCGGCCTGCACCTCCTTGTAACTAGTTTTGTAGAAATTGTGACTTCATTCGTGGTTATGTGGAGTGAGGTCCAGGTTTGTCCAGATATTGGAGATGGAAGTTTTCAATGAGTTCAGAGGCATGTCCGAGCTCTGTGGCAAGTAGCCAGGAGTTCTCTTCATCAGTGCCTTTGTATCCCGACCAGCGTACTAGGTAAAGGAGTTTGCAACTCTGGCATCGATGGTCGATCTTAGAGTCGAGAATCTCTGCGATCTCAAATTCTGGTTCGCCGTCTACTTCGACTGGAGGTGGCAGAGGTTGGGTGCGATTCGGGATAGTGTTCGGAATGGAGGGTTCCAGCTGAGAGACATGGAAGACCGGGTGAACGGACTTCATGGAGTCTGGGAGTTGGAGGGTGAAGGAAAGGCTACCAGCCTGAGCGATGATAGTGTACAGCCCTAAGTTCTTCTCGGAGAGTTTCTTAGAGGGTCTAGTAGAGCGGAAATACTTTGCTTTGACAAAAACCTGGTCACTGACTTTGAAGTCCGGTGCCAGAGTTCGCCTAGCATCCGCAGGTCCTTGGTATCGCTTCTGGGCTTCGGCCATTTCCTCACGGAGGAATTGGTGGAGGGAGTCAAGGTCGACGGAGTATTCTCGTGCCTTTGCAGAGGTGAGGTCACGCTCGGGATGGACAGTGATGTTGGGGTGATAGCCTTTATTGGTGAAGAACGGTGAAACTCCGGTAGTAGCACTCAGAGCATTGTTGTACACGAACTCCGCTAGTGGCAGGAGTTTGGACCAGTTGTCTTGCTGGTAATTACAATAGACTTGGAGGTACTGCTCGAGAGTCTGGTTCATGTGTTCTGTCTGACCGTCTCCTTCGGGATGATAACTGGAGGTGAAGTGGAGGCGGATGTCGAGGGCTTTCCCGAGTGAGCAGAAAAAGTGAGATACAAACTCCGTACCTTGATCGGAGGTGATGTGGGAAGGAACTCCATGCTTAGAAAAGATGTGGAGTAGAAAGAGCTTTGCAAGCTCTGGAGATGTGATTGTATCATGTGTCGGGATGAATATGCATTGCTTGGATAGGCGGTCCATGACGACGAGGATGGTGGTATACCCAGAGGACACAGGGAGCTGTTTGATGAAGTCCATGGAGATGGAGTTCCATGGCTTCTCCGGGATGGGGAGCTGCTTCAATAATCCATAGGGCCGGTGTCTTGGAACCTTCGCACAGGCGCAGGATGTGCAGGAGGAAATGTATTCCTTGATGAATGTTCTGATTCCTGGCCAGGTATATTTGCGGCGGATCAGTTCCAAAGTCCGGTTCTGGCCGAAATGTCCAGAGAGTGGATGGTCATGTTTGTACTGGAGTACTTGGAGTTGGAGGTCATTAGCGTCAGGGATGTAGATACACTTGTCGAGACGGAGGAAACTGTCTTCATCGACTGACCAGCAAGAGTCGGCAGGGTCGGACATGTGGAGTTCGGCTAGAGGATCTGAGGGAAGTGCGGAAAGGATATCGCTGTGGAGTTGTTCCACATCAAAGAGGGTGCTAGCTCAGAGTACTGGAGCTGTGAGGTAGGTGGCTCGGAGGGATGAAGTGAGTTGCTCCTGAGTGAATATGGCACAGAAATTGTGTGGATTGACGCGAGCATAGTCCTTATCCCCCTCTTTGGGATAGACGTCCCAGCATCTAGTAAGGGAGTCAGGTTTCACACTGAGGTGTCCAGGACGGAAATGAATGATCATGTTAAATTGGGAGAGGAACTCCGACCACCGGGCTTGCTGGCGAGTCAGGAGTTTAGTGGTCGCGAAGTACTCCAGGTTCTTGTGGTCTGTGACGACGTCGATCGGAGTGCCAGAGCCTTTAAGGTAATGTCGCCAAGTCTGGAAAGACTCATGGATGGCAAGGAGTTCCTTATCATGGATGTCGTAGGTGAGTTCCGGGGCAGAAAGCGTCCATGAGTAGAAAGTAACAGGCCAAATTTCTTCATCTGGGCAGTGGATGGAAAGAATGCCAGCGATAGTGTAGTCAGAGGCGTTGGTTTCTATGATCAGCAGAGCATCCGGAACCCAATGGGTAAGGATCGGAGCAGTGGTGAAGGCTTCCTTTAGGTTGTGGAAGGCAGAGCGACAGTCGTCAGAGAAGTTCCAGGGAATACCTTTGCGGGTAAGGCAGGTTAAAGGAACGACGATATCAGAGTAATTCGCTATAAAGTGATGGTAGAAATTTGTGAATCCAAGGAAGGATTGGATATCCTTGACCTTCCAAGGTTCTGGCCATTCCTTCACAGTCTGAACCTTGTCCGGAGACATAGACAGACTGGAGGGAGAGATGTTATAGCCTAGGTACTCGGTAGTGTCAGTGGACCATTCACATTTTTCTGGCTTAGTGTAAAGTCTGTGTTTGCGGAGTCGTCGGAGGACTTCTCAGACATGCTCCTTGTGGGAGGCCTTGTCCTTGGAGTAGATAAGGATGTTGTCCAGATAGACTATGATGCAAACATCAAGGAGATCAGCGAAGATGGTATTTATGAACCGCTGGAATGCTGCAGGGGCATTGGTAAGACCGAATGGCATGACTAGCCACTCACAGAAGCCGTAGTGTGTCTGGAAGGACGTCTTCCATTCATCTCCCTTGGCGATGCAGACCAGGTGGTACGCATGCCGGAGGTCGATTTTGGTGTAGATCTTGGCGCGGCTTGGAGCGTCTAGGAGGTTGGAGATGTGGGGAAGTGGGTAGCGGTCTTTCTTTGTGATCTTGTTGAGTCCTCGGAAGTCGACGCAAAGATGGAGGGAACCATCCTTCTTGCAGACAAAGAGGACCGGAGCAGCGTGAGCAGAGGAGGAGGGACAGATGAACCCCATTGCTAGGTGCTCATTGAGGAACGAGCGGAGTGAGCCGAGTTTGGAAGGGGAAAGGGAGTAGGTGGTGCCCAGTGGAGGGGATGCTCCTTCTTCAAGGTTGATCTTCAGATTGTGTTCGTGATGTGGAGCAAGCGTAGAGGCCTTGCTCTTGCTGAACACGTCAGGGAAGTCATGATATTCTGGAGGGACAGTGGAGAGGTCGACCTGTTCCGGAGGAGTGAGGGAGGCAGAGCGGAGATCACTCTCCCAGGGGCGGAGTTGCAGGCTAAACTGTATGGAGCCTTCAAGGTGACAAGCCAGTGTGAAGGCAGGTGCACTGATGAGCGCGATAGGCAGAGCCTTGCGGTCAGAGAAACGTGGTGGATCAGATGGGATGGGATCAGCCGGAGGAAGTGATTCCAGAGGCTGCGGAGGAGAGCTCAGGGGTGCTGGCATGCTCTGTTCAGGTGCATGAAAAGAGATACTGCTTGTGACCCAGTCAATCAACGAATTGTGTCAGGTGAGCCAGTTGTGTCCTAGAACAAGGGAACAGGTAGAGTCCAGCAGAGTGGCGTAGAACATCGTCGGAGTGATATCACCAGTTGCGAAACGGATGGAGAGGTTGATGGCTCAGGTAATGGTGCTGTTGGATGTTCCATCAAAGAGGTGGAGTTGAAGCAGGGGCATGGGGTAGGTAGAAAGTCCGTGTTTATTAACAAAGGAAGTATCGATAAAACAGTCAGAGGATCTGGAGTCTACAAGCACGGGAAACAGAGAGATCAGATATGATACTAAAGTGACGGAGGGCATAAGCAACTTAGGATCTGAAAGAGCAGATGCGTTGAAACAGATCTCCTTGAGTGCATGGGTGGGTTCAATGCAACCTCCAGTCTGTGCGGAGTCATGGAGGTCGCAGGCTATTTTTTTGTCTCCGAGGTGGAGGCCTCCAGTTTAGCTTCCAGAGTTGTGGTTGCTGCGTGGCCCTTGGCTGCCCGAGACGTAGACTTGGGGCAGTCCTTAGCCATGTGGCCAGCAAGTCCACAGAACATGCACAGTTTGTTGTCAAACCAGTGTTTGTGCTCCTCGTTGGTTAGCTTGCCGTCTTTCCCCAATTTAGATGACAAGTCCAGTTTCAGAGCTGCGGAGGTGGATGCTCCTTTGCCTTTTGACTCCTTGGAGTCCTTGGAGCCACCATTGAAGGGGTGAGGGGTGGAAGGCGCGGGAGTAGAGGGTTTGTCGAACTTAGATGCGGAGGATTGAGTGGTGTTCTTTGTCTGCCAGTTGATCTCAGACTTGCGCTCCCAGTAGCACGCGTCGATTGCCTGAGCGTGAACTCGGAGTTCGGAGAGGGTCGGGGGTTTTCCAACATGGGAGATTTCGTCTTTGATGTGGTCTGGTAGACCATTGTAGAAGTGGTGCAGGAGGGCACCTTCTCCGTAACCACAGACCTGCGAAGCAACCCTATTGAATTTGACCACATACTTATTGATGTGCTGAGTGTCCTTCATGGACAAGTGGTCGAGCTGGTGCTCTGCATCTCCAACGGGGTCATGCGGACTGAAATTGGTCTGGAGTTTGAGGACAAACTCCTTGAAGTTGTCCATCCAGAGAGGGCAGAGTGTGGGATCTTCCATCTGGAGAAGGTCCGGTTTGAACCATTCCAGAGCCATACCCTTTAGGTATGACTGCGCAAATGTGACTTTGGCACAGTCAGTACTGAAAGCCTTGGGGCGGTCTTGGAAGTTTAATTCGCATTGCACTAAGAAAACCCGGAGTTTGCGGGGTTCAGTCCTGTCAAACTGGTCCAGTTCTCGGACTTTAGTGTGGGGGGTAGAGTCGGAGGCGGGATGACATGTGGAGCGGGCAAGGCCTTGGATGGCACTTGCGAGAAGAGCGAGGGTGTCTCAAGGGACGTGCTCATTGTCAGAGTCGTTTGGATCATCGTCATTGCCGGGGAAGTAGGGGTCATCATCGAATGGGTCATCTCTGGGATCTGGGTCACCCAGAGCATCACTGTCATCGGGGAAGTGGGGGTCTTGCGCTCTGTGGTCAGAGCGGTGACTGGTTTGGGCAGATGTCTTGCTCCTATTTTTGTCGAGTTCAAGCTCAACAATGCGCACTCCTAGAGTAGGGGACTCTGGAGTGGGGCGCACTTGAGAGGCAGAGCCTGGGGTGTGTTGGGTGGAAAAGCCCTGGAATTGGCTGACGAGTTCTGGGCCACATCGGCTGCTTCCAAAGACACTGAGAGGATTGTATCTGGGAGATGGGGGAGGGTTTGCACCTAGGATGTGGGTTTGAGATCTGGTGGTGTGTGTAGCCATAGGTTAGACTCATAACAAGTGGGAGTTTGAATATACTGTTAAGTACTGATAAACTCCGAGGGGAGAACGAACTCCAGAACTCCAGAGTTGTCTAGCGGACGGTGACCTGCATGAAACTGGTTTCATGCATAGTCAGAAAAGCTACCACCCGAGAATGAATATTTCTACCACTTGAAGCGGTTAGAATCCTTGGATACTATAGGGCTAG
>JBBPQN010000860.1:0-11862 GCA_038092575.1 Boletus subluridellus
AAGGTAAGTTCATTAGCTCACATGCCAAGTTTTTATACTTTCATTCCATTCTATGATTCATTCCCAAAATGTATCATGTTATACCATGCTAAGTATAAACCAGTGATGTCCAGAACTGTCATATCCCAGAAATCTAGTAAGTCCAAATCCAGTCCTTCAGATCAACTCTGCTTCTGTACATATGAACTCTGGTGTGTTCTCACTTGGGACACAACTCCTGACCTTTAGACTCTGTCCATACTACTTACAATATAGTTACATTTCATTCCTACCTCCATATATACTAGTCTCACTCTCATATTTCCTCTGAACCTGTGTTCCACTTAGAAGCACAGCTCTGGTTTTACTTTACCTCCAAACCCTTACTTACAAACCAGCTCCACCTCCATTACTAGTACTAATCCCCTATGACTCTGAAGTATATAAACCTCTGTTACTCCTATATTTTTTCTTCAGTTCAAACATCAACTTAGATTAAACTCCTTCTCTCTCCACTTGGCATTAGGGGAAGGATGAAGGAATGATAATCCTAGATAATCCCATGATGTGAAAGATAATACATTATATGGGGTTTGTAATGTATTATTTTTCACATTGTGAGATTATTGTACTAAATCAATTGATTTGTCTGTTACATATTACATGGGCATCTGATGAGATGAAATTTCCCCCAGGTAATGTGTCACAGGGCCAGGTGACAAATTGTCTCCACAGATGAAAATAAGAGCTCATAAGTATAGAATTGTAGTCTCTACATACTTTGTAGATACTTAATTATTGTGATGCCAACACTGCTTATCATGATCACTCATCATGACTGAGCCAGAAGTGGTGGGAGTAAAGCATGTTTGCTTTGCATTTGCATTTCCCACACCCTAGTTGATCTTCCACATCTCTTGTAATCACCTCCCTCCACTCAATTCCAATGATTTGGCCTTCCCAGTAGCCATGATCCCATTGGATTGGTCATCAACAGATTTGATGACAGTGGGGTTGATACCAGACTCTGACAAAATGCCAAAAAGTTTGGTTGGTGTAACACATTGTTACGACCGCGTAACAAGTGACACCAATGTGTGTCAAGTTCCTAGTACCTTAACTTCCAATCTGCGGAAGGTTCAATGTACGCATAGTCCCACCGTGACTAGCGTCGAGTGTATACTCTCCTGAGGACGAAGAGTATGATGAGGAGAGGGATACGAGACCAGCGGCGAGAGGAGAGAGCCAGCTGGGAACCTAAGCACACGGTGTATTGTGTAGGTTAAAGTTAGAGAGTAGATACAGGCGGAGCGCGAATATATATACTGCCTGAAGGCGTTTAGGGCAGGTGAGACTAAATAGGAAAGAGGACGTTAGGGGAGGCACTATCGTGATGATGAAGTAAGAAATGCGTTGCGTATAATAAGCACGTGACGGAACGGGGCAGTGTCCTTGGGGAAAGTAGGATCAAGAGGAATCGGAACAAATAGGAAAGGGAAAAGTCGGATCAGAAGAAGGCAGTGCCTTTGGGAGGAGTCGGAATAGGTTGGAAGTCCGCGAAGGCTTCATCGGATAACTTGTACTCCTGGAGTGACATAATGATGTCGTCCCATAGAGACAACTCAGGATAGTCCAGCGACAGAGAGGAAGGGGAAAATAAAGGGGGGGTGTCACCACTCATAACACACATCACACAGGCTGACAATGAATGAAAGTTTCAGTGAACCATGTTACATGTCACATGGCCTGACAAATTGATCATGTGAGTATAGTATCTAGGATTATCATGTTGTAAATTGATGATTTTCTAGTATGTTAAGGATAGATTAAGTAATCACAAGAGTACATTAGTTACCATTTTTGGCTCTGTCGCACCTTAGTCTGATACTTCATACTTGAGACTGAGGTGAGACATTTTCTCTTTAGCTATGCATTACTTTCTTGTTTACTGATAGCTCTTAGCCTAGCTCATTTACTTGTTAGGTCAGTTAATAATAGTCCAATACTTTCCAGAAGAAAGATGGCAAACTATGACCCTGTTAGAATTACAGGTACCTCAATACACATACAATCAAAAATGCATACCCACTCCCTCTAATCTCAGACCTTGTTGACCACATACAAGGATCTTCCATCTTTACCAAATTCAATGTACAATGGGAATATAATAACATCCTTATCAAACCTGAAGACAGATGGAAAGTGGCCTTTGTCACCCCCTTTGGTCTCTTCAAACCCACAGTAATGTTCTTTGGCATGTGTAACTCCCCCATGACTTTCCAAGCCTTCATGAACAACCTCTTTGGCAACTACATTGCAGAAGGATGGCTCATCATCTACATCAACAACCTCTTAATCCACTCATCCAACCCAACCCTCCATAAAGAATGAGCCAGGAAAGTCCTTCAACATTTTTGGGAACACGAAATGTTCCTGAAACTGGAGAAGTGTACCTTCACCACACCCGAGGTAGACCACCTGGGACTTGTCCTTAACAAGAACAGAGTCAAGATGGACCTCACCAAACTACACACAATTGAGGAGTGGCCTCGTCCTTCTATGGTCCAGGAAATACATTCCTTTTTTGGATTCTGTAACTTCTACAGGAAGTTCATCCCATCCTTCTCAAACCTCGCTTGCCCTCTCCTCAATCTCACCAAGAAAGGCACTCCCTAGTTATGGATCCCATCTCATGAAATGGCCTTCCTAGCTCTCCAGAAGGCCTTCACAGTCCGCCCAGTGCTAGCATTCCCAGATACCACCAAGGAATTCACCTTGATGACCAATGCCTCTTTTACAACATCTGGAGCTGTCCTGATGCAAACAGATTCCAATGGAGATTTATGCCCATATGGATACCTCTCCCAGACATTCTCTCCTACAGAGAGAAATTATGACATCTTTGACTGAGAACTCCTCACAGTCATCCAAGGACTTGAGGACTGGCACCAATACTTGCTTGGCTCCCCCTATCCTGTCAAGGTTCTTACTGACCATAAGAACCTCACCTATTTCAAAGAACCAAGAAAGCTCTCTCGAAGACAGGCCAGGTGGCTTCTCTTCCTCCAGGATTTTGACCTGGACTACACTGCTCTCCCCAGAATGCAGATGGCTCCTGCGGATACACTCTCTCACCAGGATGATGTGGACACCTCTGCTGACAACAAGGACATTCAACTACTCCCCTCAAATGCCTTTGCCCACCATGTACAGGCAATCAATATCACATTGGAGTCCAAAATCTGTAACTCCTCTACCACCGACCCCCTGGTTCTATGTACATGCCCTCCATTGGATGGAGGTCAATGAACCACTTTATGGCCAGTCTCATTCTTCTGACTGGACCTTCATTGATGGCTGTCTTTATTACAAGGACTGCCTATATGTACCCAAATCTGCCCATCATGACCTGGTTGTGGTGGCCCACTCTTCGCCCACTGGTGGGCATGGTGGTCACCTTCATACCACTGCCCTTCTCTCTCACAACTACTGGTGGCTGGAACTCTCATCCTTCGTCCAGCGCTTCATCTCAGGATGTGCCATGTGTCAATCCCACAAGGTGTTGACTCACCCTACCATACTGCCCCTTGTATGCCTCTCCATTGCAACCTCTCGCCCATTCTCCAATATTTTGGTTGATTTAATCACTGATCTCCCCCCTGTCGATGGTTTCAACTCTGTCATGGTTGTGGTCAACCATGGGCTTAGTAAGGGGGTAATTGTTGCTCCTTGCACAAAATCTGTCAATGCTGTGGGTATAGCCCAACTCTTTTTTCAAAAAGTCTTCAGTCACTTTGGCCTCCATGATAAATTGGTCTCAGATTGTGGCCCACAATTCACATCCACCTTTGCTTGAGAACTAGCCCACCTTCTCAAATACAACATATTTCTATCCACAGCCTATCATCTCCAGTTGGATGGAGAAACTGAATGCAATAATCAGGAACTTGAGATGTTCCTACATATCCTTTGTGCCAACTCCCCCCACAAGTGGCTTGAAATGCTACCAATGGCAGAATTCGCCCACAATTCTGCCACACACTCAGTAATGGGCAAATCACCATTCTCCCTCTTAATGGGATACAAACCCTGTGCCTACCCCCCACTAGGCAAAACCTTCCTACCTGCCCTTGGGTCCAGACTCAACACTATTGTGGATTCCCAAAAGGAAGCCAAAGCAACTCATGAACTTGCCCAACAACATATGAAGGAATGATGATATTCAACCTTCAAACCCTGGAAAGTTGGAGACCAGGTGTGGCTCAAGACAAAGAATCTTTGTCTCCAAACCCTGTCCAAAAAGCTCTCCCCACAATGAACTGGCCCCTTCCAAATCTCCAAGGTCATCTCTCCCATAGCCTATCACCTAGACCTGCTGACTGGATGGAAAATCCACAATGTTTTCCATGCCTTCCTACTTTTCCCATATCAGGAAACTACAGAACACAGTCCCAACTTCTCCTGACCTCCATCAGATCTTCTCGGATCTGAAGAAGAATACAAGGTCAAGGCCATCATCACCCATCAGGGAAACACAGGTAAAAGGCAGTATCTTATGCATTGGAAAGGATATTCAAATGTGGAAAAAATGTGGAAACCTGCTCACAATTTAGAAAATGCCAAGATCATCCTAAAAGAGTATAAAAAGAAGAGCGAACTCTGAATTCCTCTTTCTTACAAACCTCCATGTTGTTCCCTTTCCTCCCTTCAGTTCCCCTTTCCACCCACATCAACCATCTTCCATCATCTGCCCACCATCTAGTCTATGTCTCCCTCCTTGAGAGTTGAGAAGCATCTATCGCACTTGAGAGACTGCTGCTCTTCTCATGCAACAACACCCTCATCCATCTCCTCCGTTTCTATAGGCATTACACCACCATTCAATCCCTTCTCCCCTGGGCTGCCTGGGACATGACAAATTCCCATGTTGGGGCCAAACACTCCTATACTGGTCAGACATCCAATGTCTCACCACTCACCTCAATCAAACAAGCCATACTTGAGATCAGGAATGCCACACTCAATGCCTTTCATGTCAAACAACTCCACTACTGCATCTCCATCCACCCTCTTGTGACCATTTTGTCTTTCCTCCACCCTGTCATCTTTTTCCTTCCAGAAGAAAAGAGACAGGCCTACTTTAACAATGACCCCCTTCCTCCCAACACTGACATCTTTGATGGAATGCCTCACTCCTCCCCATTCTCCTCTCCCACTCCCACCAATGGCTGCTGAGGTCAATGCCCTCAATGACCTCATCTTGAGCTTAGAAGCCAAGTTGATGTCAGAACCCTCTCTGTCACCACAGAGAAGCCCTCCTCTGAGTCCACCATTGTCCCCACTTGCCCCACCACCCCCATACCCATTACCCCTCCAACAGACCCAAGGTCCCCTTGTCCCCTCAGATGGCATCACCATAGAGTCCTTGTCTCTACCAGACTCCCATCCCAGACTGCCCATAACCTTCCCTCTCCCAGCAACCTTCTTGACAGACCTGGGGGAAGTATGACCCCCACTTGACTCAATCCCAGTTGAGCAACTCCAGCCAAATGTAATCATTCCCCATCCCATGTGGACCCCCTTCCTCACCCTTCCTCCACCACCATATGTCACCCACCCATGGTCCCTGTCTGGTGTTACCACTGTCACACCTTTGGACACCTATGCCCCTCCTGTCCCAGATATTGATGCCCTTTCTGTCCAGGTCCTCACCCCTGGACACAAACAGGCTGACTGTCCTTGCTGACATTGCAGCTACTGCAACAAGTATGGACATCTTGCAGTCAACTGTCCTCTCCATGAACTCTTGGCCATCAACTGGGACCTCACCAACTATGAGGAAAATGAGGGAGACTGGGACAATTGAAGTATCATCTGAGATGGGACTTCAGACATACATGAAGGGTAATGTTACGGATAGCATCATCCCCCCTTCATTTTCTCCTATCATTCCTCTGGACTACCCAGGCTCTTCCCTGTGGGACAACATAATGGCTTCCTTACAGGAGTATGCAGTGTCTGACACTGCCTTCAAGGACAGCCTCTTGATTCCATTCTCTTCCAAGGACACTGCCCTATTCTGATCCTATCCCTTCCATTCCAACTTCTTCTGTTCCTATTCTTCCTGTTTTGATTTCTCCCATTCCTATTTTCCCCGAGAACACTGCCTTCTCCATCATGTGCTTATTATATGCGATGTGTTTCTTATCTCACCAGCATGCTTGTACCTCCCCTTATGTTAGTTTCAGTCTCTGACTTACCTACCCTAAACCAACTCTAGGCAGTATATATATTCGGTCTCCACCTGTAACTACTCTCTACCTTAAACCTACACAATCTACTGTGTATCTTGGGTTTACCACTGGCTCACTCCTCTCACCAGCTCTTGTGCTTCCTCTTTCACTTCCTGCTCTGCACATTGGTGAGAGCCATAACTTGATGTTCAGCATAGTGGGCTGGTGTACACTCTACCTTGTCACTAGAGTGCCCTTGGATGTACTCAACTACACATTGGTGTACCATTGTTACTTGGTGTAACACCACCTCTTCCTTTGTGGTATTATTCTCACTTTATTGATGCTCTTGGGCAGTGCAAGAGGAGGTTTGGGGATAACTCCAGGGTCCTCCTGAGTGGTAGGTGGGGTTTCTTCATCATTTTCATCCATGCTCAACTTGTTAACAAATCTCTCACTTGCTAGCCTATCCCTCTCAATACCACCTCTTCCTTTGTGGTATTATTAATAGGGTGCCAGGCAGCTGCAATGAGACTAGGGTAATCACTAACCATCCAGACAGTATTGGGAAAATTGGTGCATCCTCTTTTTGATGTGTGCATACATGACTCACTTCTTACCTGTAGCAAAGAAGAGCAGCAAGCAAAGTAGGAACTCAAATTTAGTTGATTGGTTTCACGAAAAGCAATCTGGTGGCACTGAATGTGCTTGAATCTGTTGTTGGTGGTTATGTCACCAAGACCATGGAACAAGAAAATGAAGACATTGTGATGATTAACATTGACAGCACTGTGTGCATCATGCATGCAGTGCTTCCTGGCATGATACAATGGTTAGTTGTCACACTCTGCATATCCAGTGACTCTGACACATTGTCTCCATTGTTGATTACTGCATAGTAGCTCATATGGTGTCACACCATCAAGCACTCTTGTTCCCATCCAATTCTTTGCCCAGCCAGTGTGCAGTAGATGTAGATGAGCTTGTAATGTCATGTTGAGCAATTATAAATTTCATTATACATGGTTGCTATAGTGTGTGCTATGGTGTGCTACAGTAGCCAAAAGACCTCTCTTTTGTATGTGCTACTATAGCACTACAGTAGCAATTTTCTCAGCTACAGTAGTGCTACATAACAGGGGGAAGATTACCAGTGCTACAGGTGCTATGTAGCCTATAGTAGCACTATATAGCACTTGTACTTTTTGCAGATGCAATAGGGTATCAAAGCCATCTGAGAAGGGTAGATTGGTGATGAGGTCACAAGAGATTTGTTGGAAGGGACGGGATGAGGAATAGGGGTGAGCAGGGGAATGGTGGGATGGGTGTTGGACTTGTTTTGCTGGCAAGTAGCACATCCAGCAATGTATTGGCAGACAAAGGTGGCTAGACCAGGTTGTTGGAGTTTACAAACATGAGAATAGCTTACATAAGCTACACTAGTATCTTTGGTCATAGTACCTAATTACACCTCAGCTGGTTTCCCAACCACTGAGGTGAGTACACTATTATTAGAACTACCTATCATTAGTACTAACTACCTACTGTACAGCACTTAGATATTCAATACAGGTCACCAGAATTCAGGGGAAACTAGTTGCCTGGTTTTGAGATAACCAGGATGTCTAGCTGTTGTGTGGTCATGGCATCACTGGACAATCTCACAGTGAAGAGAGGTGGTGGAGGGAACATAGATGCAACCTTGGTATGTGAGGACGCTGTTTTCATATTTCCAGTCAGAGAGGTGATTATGGAAGGGGGTAGAGACATCACCTTTAATCAACTGGAGAAAGTTGAGGACAAGGGGATTGCCAGCAGAGGCAGAGGAGACTTTGTTGTGTAGGGTGGAGTCGATGACTCATACAAAGAGGGATGGGGGGAGGAGGGTGACTCCTTTGTTGTTGAGGTCAGAGGGGGGTAGGAGGTCAGTCTGGCAGAATAGTGCATCAGGGCTGGCAAGGAGCTTGCCAGGTACATGGATCATTTTAAGGTCAAAGTCAGCAAGGTCAAGTAGCCAGTGGGCTTGTTGGCAGTTCAGGTCTTGCAGTTTGTGGAAATAAGTAAGGTTCTTGTGATTGGTGAAAACTTGGACAGGGAACGGAGATCCATGGAGATAGTGGTGCCAGGATTTGAGGGCACGGATAATGGCAAGGAGTTCTTGGTCGTAGATATTGTAGTTTCATTCAGCAGGGGAGAAGGATTGGAATAAATATGAGCATGGATGCCAATTGCCATTGACCTCAGTTTGAAGTAGAACAGCACCTGAGGCATACTTCAAGGCATTAGTGTTATGATATACAATATTTTCAAACTTTTTAACTTAGCACTTTAGTGCACTTACTTTACATCCTTCAGACTTCGAAGTCACATGATGTGCACATGATTATGGGAAACTACATGTGACCCATGGTCTAGACAAACATGTTGCACACATGCCTTATTAATTTCTGTTCCTTTCTTCTCATCATCATTTTTCTTCTCTCACAATGTCTTCTCTCATCTATCTATATTAAGTAGTTTCTCTCATGGACCCTATGGTCCATGCACACTTCTGTAAACTATATAAACTAGCTGTAGTCGACTGGACTCCCCAGTCTAATCCATTTGTTTGCTGCGACCTACGTCCTTGCGGCTGAATTAAGGAAGACACCCCACTTATCTCTTAACCTCTGCTTTACTCTTTTTCCTTGGGTTTGGTGTAGCCTCGACAAGTCCCCGCCAGTGTTTATTTGAGACCTCTCATAACACTTGGATTAGACTTATACACTGCCTGGGCTCTTGGGCTAAGGAGTACCCACTGGTGTTTTCCAGTTTTCATTTCTTTACATTCGTGCCTTTAGAACATGGGGCAGTACTCCAAGCTTGTGTTTCATTAGACAGAATTTCTCAGTCCCTCCCTTGAGGTGATATCAGTGCTAGGGTCATGCCTAGTTTGCGTAAAGTGACATAGGAACCACTGCCGTCATGCAGCCTGTGGCCAAGCTTATCTTGTTTCATTAGTCCCTCAAGTGATTGAGGAGGTAGAGCGTTAGTCCACAGTTTTTACGACAGTTTATGTGTAGCTTTGTTCCTGGGCTTTGTGGACCCCAGAGAACCCATTATGAAACTTTACAAAGAAAAAAGTATTACCTCCAGTCAAAAGTTTATTTTTTCAGATCTTCTACTTGCCACATCCCTCGAGCTTGGTTGTAAGGTACCTCGCAGTAAGGATTAAGCTGGCTTGCATTCACACAAACAGAATAGTGCAACAACCCTGACCAGTTCAAACACCTACTGCTCCAGTAGCTCCTTCCCCCCCAAAGAAACATATCTCTTACTTCAAACAACACTCTGATGCCGAGATTGCCCTCCTTCGATATGTACAACTACAATGTAATCAAAGAAGAAACAACTACTTCTCAGACTCCTTCTTTCTCCAACACCATCGTCCCTCCTCCTCCCATTAAACAATGATGTCTGTTGATATTGATGACCTTGTCAACTGCCTTGATGCGCTCGCCTTGAGCAAGGAGCACTTGAATATCTCAAAAAAGATTGTCAACCCAGAAACTGGGATGGCAATTGCTCCAAATTTCGTGCCTGGTGGATCAAGCTTTGACTCTGGGTTGATGCACAGAATTGGAAGGACAACTGCATCCACATGGTTGCAGTCCTGTCTTGATTTGGAAAGAAGGCTGAGGGCTTTGCCCAAATCACACTAGAATGATATTTAGAAGAAGAAGAAACTGAGATCCCAATAGTAGCAGGATCCATAATAACTGCGCTGAAAGGCATTGTGGCATGGCCAAAATGGGCCAATATCCAGATCGAGATCAAGGAGTACTTCCAGATTGAGGTACTGGCTCACGAGAGCCTCAAAAAGCTACAAGCCTTAAGGCAAGGGTCTAGGCCCATAGATTTGTTCATCCAGGAGTTCATCGTCCTGGTCAAGGAAGCAGATATTGGAGTGGACTTTGCTCTTGAACTGCTCAAAAAAGCCATTAACTACTGCATCTATTACCAAGCAAAGATGACAGGTAAGAAAGTCGATGACTACCTCGAGCTCTGCAGTAACTACCGAGCAATCAGTAGAAACTTTGAACAGATCGCAATAGAACATGGTCCACCCTTGCGCCCATCCCCTTCTTCATATTTCCCCTAATTCACTCCCCATCCTCCACAGCCTTACAGCCAACAATACTATCCACCTCCCCCATGACCTCTGCTGGGTAACCATTACCATTTCACTCCCACCAGTATGCAGCTGGGTAGAGGAGCCCTGATGGAGATAGATGCCCAACAGGCTCTCTCATCTCAGCCTGATACCTGTACATGTTACAGATGCAACAAGGTTGGCCACATCTGGCCTAATTGTGACTTGAACCCCAACAAGTGCCCCCCACATCCACCACAAGTATGGCAGCAATATCTTTGGGATTATGAGACAGGTGCTTTTGTGCCTGCTGCACCTTACCAACTGCCCATGCAGCACGCCCAGCACCAATATGGTCATCCTCTCCCACCCCCTCCAACCGCCACTTCCATTCTGTCTGCTCTCCCGGTTGTCGCTCAGCAAGCAGCAATGCCATCCTTTTATTCAGCAGAAGCCGAAGCTTACTACAGAGATAAATTTGAAGTAGAAGCAAGGCAAAAGGTGGCCAGCTCTTTAAATTAAATAAGTCTGTGAATGATGAGGGTGTTTGTTAAGTTCAGGCAAACTCCGAGG
This sequence comes from Boletus subluridellus, assembly GCA_038092575.1. NCBI lineage: Eukaryota > Fungi > Basidiomycota > Agaricomycetes > Boletales > Boletaceae > Boletus > Boletus subluridellus. Next base: position 10,918 of record JBBPQN010000860.1, read on the forward strand.
GGAGAATGAACTCCGGAACTCTGGAGTTGTCTATATGGACAGGACTTGGCTTCACCATATGTGGTATGCCCTTGTCAAGAGTCCTGTTGTCCTGGAGTTTACTGAGGGGTCGGAGTTGGACTTAAGACGTACTGGATGTCAAGTTGAGCGGAGGTTACAGAGGAGAGTCTTTGAGACTCGAGTGAAGAGAAGGAGTTAGACTAAATTGATATTTGAACTGAGGGGAAGTACAGGAGTTGCGGAGGTTTATATACTACGGAGTCCTAGGGGATTACTAACAGAGTGGAGCTGGTTTGTAAGTAAAGAGTCAGAGGTAAGATAAAGCCAGAGCTGTGTTCCTAAGTGGAACACAGGTTTGGAGGAGAACATGTAGCAGGACTAGTATTTACGGAGATCAGAAAATGAAACATAACTTATCGTAAGACATACTGTATGGACAGAGTCTGAAGGTCAGGGGTTGTGTCTCTAGCAAGAACGCACTGGAGTTCATATGTACAGAAATGGAGTTGGTCCAGAGGACCAGGGTTGGACTTACAGGATTTCCAGGATATGACAGTGTTCATGGATTGGACAATTATGTTTCTTCTTCTGCTTCTCTTTCCTCCTGTAATATATCTACTGATCTTGTTGACTGTGACAAGTCAGATTTCCCTGTATGTACTATGGACAATCTTCTTGGCAATATATTTCCTCATTCTGAAAGGGCGACTCAATTGAGTGCAGCACCAGAATTAAAACAAAGTGTGCTTAATTCCCTTGTTTGCCAAGTAAGAAATTCTCCTAATTATAAATCCCTCAATTCTCCTTCATCTCTTTTTATCTGCGCTGTCTTCTTTATAGGCAAATGCAATGAAACTAAAGTGCTTGTTTCCCAGACTACTGATTTGCCTTCCACAGATGAAACACTATAAGCTAGGGATTACAAATCTCCTAGACAAAACACTA
>JBBPQN010000861.1:0-11860 GCA_038092575.1 Boletus subluridellus
CGTTGGTTGCTTGGGATGCCACTCCTCCTCCAGGTTTAGCAGGTCCTACGTTGCTGAATCTGGTTACGAACATTCTTTATAACCGCGCCTTAAACGCGACGGGCAACACGGCGAGTACACCCAGCATCATCATGGCCAACTACGCAAGCTTCCCCCCGATTGCAGGGGGTACACTTGTAGACTTGAAGTGGGTCGCATTCTTTGGGGCCGCCATGGTAAGATTCCAGAGTCCACACGTTTTCCATGTATTTATTCATTTCCCAAGGCCGTATACCCTGCATTCTTCTCGCTGTATGTCTCGCGGGAGCGACGATCGTCTGTCCAAGCGATGCAGCTTTCGAATGGTTTATCAGACCCGATTGGTCTTTGGCTTGGCCACTTGCTTTGGGACTCTATCTTTGGCGTCATCATCGCCACGATTATCATTATCATCTTTGCTACTGTTTCTAATCAGTTCTATGGGCTCGGGTTATTCGTAAGTCGCTTTTATTGCCCTCTTACCAGCTGCTCACAGTACCTCAATTAGTGGGTTGTCCTTGTACAATACGGCTTCGTTGGCGCACTGTTTTCGTATTGCATTTCGTTGTTCATGTCATCCCCTCTCACGTCGTTTGCCGCTGTCGCTGGATACCAGATTGTTATGTATGTCGTAAGTGAAAACCCGAGCGAGAGGTAGGTGTGGCATGCTGAGTCGTTTTCAGTTGTACCTGGCTGGCTACCTCCTCACCCTCACATATGCAAAGACCTCGCAAGCAAACCAGATAATCACGACTATTCGTAAGCCAGTATTCAAATCGCATTGTTGACTCTGATTGAGAGGTTTTCTCCCAGATTTCACGCTATCGATCCTTTCACCTGTTGCCAGCGTGGCAAGTTAACTCGTTCAATCGTTTACTACGCGCCTTACTGAATTCACGGAACAGTTGCGCTCGGCCTTTGTTTCGGTCAATCTGTTCTCGCTCCTCTGCGATGGGTCCACGCCCGTCACAACTTCTGCCATGGGTGACATCATGCGATACGGCGGGCCGATTGCATATCTGTTCGTTTATGGCTTTATCCTCCTCGGTATTCTTGTCTGGGCCGACTCTGGATCTATCATTCCACGCCGTTTCTTGAAGACGCGCAAACAGCAAGTACGACTGGACGAGAACCTCGCCGCCAACGAGATATCGAGACAGGACGTCGCGAAGGAAGCGAGGGCAGTCGCGCAGTCGAGCGACGCGTTACGCGTCGTTCATGTCACCAAGTCGTTTGATGGGAACAGAGTGGTGGACGATGTCTCCTTTGGGGTTCCTGGGGATGTCATATTCGCTATGCTGGGGCCAAACGGGGCGGGCAAGACGACGACGTTCAACATGATTCGTACGTGTTTCGTTTGTCCTCTCTGTCCTCTACTGAAATCTCGTGAACTTTGAAGGAGGCGATGTCGTCCCCGACACAGGGGATGTCAAGATCAAGGGCATCTCTGTCGTCAACTCACCACGTAACGCACGTCTCGCACTTGGCGTCTGCCCCCAATTCACCGCCATCGACGCCCAACTGACCGTCCGAGAACACTTGTTGATCTACGGACGTCTCAAGGGACTCAGGCGTGGATCCGAACTGAACGCCAACGTCGAGTCGCTCATGGTCGCGACCTCGTTGAACATGTATGCGGACCGGTTGGCAAGCCAGCTGTCGGGTGGAAACCAGCGTAAACTGTCGCTCGCGATTGCGCTGATCGGTGAGCCCCCGGTCTCTTTCATCTCTCGCGTTCACGTTCGATAATGCTTCCATTGACGCGCCTCTTGTTTTTGCTAGGCAACCCCTCTGTCGTGCTCATAGACGAGTTTTCCACTGGAATCGATGCGAAGATGAAGCGAGATATGTGGGGAACGTTGAGGAACGTTGCAATCGGTAAAGCAGTCGTGATCACCACCCGTGCGTCACACACACTTCGATCTGTCGTTTTCGTCTAACCGTCCTCCCCTTTCCCCCACTAGACTCCATGGAAGAAGCGTCCGCGCTCGCAAACAAAGTCGGCATCATATCCAAAAAGATGCTCGGTAAGTTCTAAAAGCCTCCATTCCCCATGACGTTTTCAAACTCAACCTTGGCGCACATCACAGCCATCGGTACCACCGAGGAACTCGCCGCGCGTTATGCCACGTATCAAGTCCACTTTTCGTGTCCCACCCGGGAAGACGTGATGAGAGCCCAAGTGCTCATGAGTCGCATCCCTGGCGCACGTCTCGCAGACGACGTCGCCACGCGATTCGAAGTACCGATCCGTGAAGGCCCAGGCAATGGTCGCGATGGCAGTGGCGATGGCAGTGGCGATAGCGATGGGGTGGGTGATGGTGATGGTGACACGTCATTGTCGCTCGCCCGCCTCTTCCACGTCCTTTCCTCGCAAGGCGACTTCCAGGAATATACTGTAGAAAAGGCGACGTTGGAAAACGTCTTTCTCAAAGTCATTCGACAGAACAACGTCTTGGAGGAAGACAACGCGTCTCGACGACGACGTAGATTTAGACTTTGGTAGTATGACTTGCCTAATTGTGTTAATGCTCTCATTGGACTTTGGACTCTGGAACAGACACGCGTTCTTACACAATGTTTTTTTACGGACACATATGCATTGGACACGTGGTATATTATACGAAACTCACGTTTTTTTCTCTTTTCCTTCTTGCAGACGGAGTCAAAGGAAGACCGTAAAAAGCAACCAGACGATGAAAATATTAAGCCGACTCGTAGGTTCTAAAAAGGATCGTTATCGTTTGATGCGGGGTAGGGGGGAAGGGGACGACTAAGCAAAACAGCAATGCAACGTTGTGGTGACAGAAAAGAGACACAACTACGTATTAAGACCTAGAGCAGAAGCGCCGTGTCGTCCTTAAGTAAAGAAAAAGAAAAGGGTAAAGCCACGACGCTAGCGCAGCAAATCCACAATGAAGAAAAGAGACGATGAAAATATGAAGAGAAAAAAAAAGTGCGGGTAAGTAATGGGTAATGCATAGAGATAATGAGAGAGAGAGCGAGGAGACGAAGCCCAGCTCGGCATCAATAAATTCGCGAGAAATACGGATCGTCGGGTCGCGTCAAGGACCCAGCCCCCGACGCGGGGAGGGACGGACGACTAACGTTGCGAAGCGAAGAGGGAGAGAACCTTTTCTGCATTCTCTTTGTACTTCTTCAACTTTTTGCTCTTCAGTTTCTCCGGTTCCTCGGTGTGATGAGACGCATACTTGGGCACCTCGGGTGATGCCGGATGCGAGGCGAGCTCTGCGGTTTCGCCGTTGGACTGATCAGATGATTGGCTCTGGTTTCCGACCGACAGGGCGGATTCCTTTGACCTCAACGAGGGTGACATAGCACTCGCGGCCGATACGGACGGTGTCAACAGACCATGACTCGAGGTTGACGAGATGGTGGCGCTAGTCGTAGCATGTGACGGTGTAGATGTCTTGATCGTAGATGCGCTCTTGGCGGAGAAAGACGATGGTGGTGATTTTCCTTTGAGAAATTGAGGTGTCTTTCGGAACTTCAAGCCAGGCGCACGACCCCGACGCTTTTCCGATGGACTAGGCGAATCCGCAAGTTCCACCGCATGAAGATCCGATTCTTTCGAGAAGCCAGAGACCGACCGTCCAGCAACGCGTTGAGATGGGGTAGACGCTTTGCGGAACACGGCCAGCCTATACCGGTCCACAACGCCACGAGCAAACAGACTCGGACCCTTGTTGCCGTTGCGATCTTCGCCATCAGCTTCGATGAAGTCCCAGTCGTCGTCATCATCATCTTTCTCCGTCATATCTCCGTCTTCATCAGGACCATCAGAAAGGAAGCGGTCCAAGGCAGGGATACCAGACTTCTCGCGGCGGCCACGAGTATTCCGAACAGTAGACTTCGAGGAGGCGGGGACCTTGATAGCTTTCGGTTTCGAATCTTTGGCAGGCAAGGGAGGAGCAGATTCTATCGGCTCTGCTGCAGGAACGTTCTGAGCAGGTGGCTCTGTGGTTCGAGGCGTAGACGAAAGATCAATAGATGGTGCTGGCTCCACAATAGTCGTGGTTTTTTCTGGCTCTGGAGTTTCTTCCACAAGTGCCTGTGGCCGTGCTTCTGGCGTCTTGGGCTCACGCTCAGCCAACTGCTCGTCACTGACAGGAGACTCAGTGGTGACCTCTGCTTCCCGAGGAGGCTGAGCGGGACTATCCAACATATCGGTCAGAACCGACGGGATATCTTCTTCGTCCGTCTCCTCTTCTCCGGAATTCCCGGAACCGTCTTCGTCCTCATCGTCTACAATGACTGAATGACGACCCTTGAATGAATAGCCATCGAACACGTCCACGCCACTCTCGTCTGGGCGCACCGACGGGCTGCGAGAGTGGGAAGGTGTTGGGTATGCGTCTTCGCCGTCTGCGGTTTCACCGTCTGTATGATCGCGTTCCTGATCGGTATCTACTTGATCTTGATCATTGGGGTCATCTATCACTGGCTCCATATCGAGGAACGTGTCATCAAAGTTTTGGGTATCACTGGCATTCGAAGGGTCGATGGGTGGGATATAGGGGGCTAATAGAAGAAAAAGAAAGGGGTGGGTATAAGCAGGCAAAATCAAGTGGGTTCGAAGAGATGCCTCACGTATGTAGCGTTTATAGTACACGTGCGACCAATCGCTAAAATGCCAAAGTGTTATATCAAAAATAAGTGTCGCATACGTTCTCGTTCTACTCACATCATAGAGAAGTATGGGTGCCGTTTGATCCGTGGTTCGCATATCCTCAATGCAGGATTTCTTTGAAGCAGCTATATGAAGTGCATATAAGCATGTAGGATCATCCACAAGGCAGGCGGTTGCTTACACCCCGTATTAAACTCTTCGTATCTTGGTCCATCGCCCTATCTTCAGGGAATTGCAATTCATCTTGCAACACCCTGACGTACATATCCGAATGATTATTCGCCCAGAAGGGTGTCTGCGGCACAGGTGTCAGCCCCTCTATCAAAACGTAAGAAGGCGCCGGCCGCTTAACGTACGATTCCTGTCAGCATCTCATAAAGCATCGTGCCAAAGCTCCACCAATCAACCTCGTAGCTATACGGCAGTCCCTGTATAACCTCAGGAGCGAGGTACTCGGCTGTGCCGCAGAATGTGGTCGTTGTGTCAGCCGGGACACCCTGCCCTGGCCAACCCGCAGAAAGGTCCTGGCTTTTCTCGCTTTTCATCCAAGGCGGGGTCGTAGGTTCACTGCCTGGGGAGGGATAGAATTCTCCACGAGATCCGGAAGGCGTAGGCGGTGCTGTGGTTGGCGATGCCCGGCGGGGAAACTCTTTCGAAAGGCCGAAGTCCGTCAGGACGATATGTCCATCAGCCCCAATCAGGATGTTTTCCGGCTTGAGGTCACGGTAAATGACACCGGCCATGTGGAGGCCTTCCACACCCTCAACAATCTCCGCGGCATAGAATCGTGCGCGGTCACGGCCTAGCCTACCCCAACGTGCAAGCTGCGTGGCAAGATCACCGCCTGGATGGAAGTCCTAGGGAAATTGAAATGGAACGGAGTCAGTGGTATTGCCATCGGTGGCGGTATAAAAGGAGCGCTGATTTACCATAACCAAGAACAAGTTTTCCTTGTCGTGGAAACTCCACCAGAGCTTGACCACGAACGGGTCCTTGGATTCCTTTGCCATACGCTTCAAGACGGCTTGCTCAGTCAAGGTATGCTGGAGCTCTTGGTGCGCCAAGACGTGACGCTTGGTGATGGCCTTGAGCGCATACAAATCCGAGCTCGTCTTATGTCGCACCAAGAGAACCTTGCCCGCGCAACCTTTCCCGAGGACACGCATCATCTCGAAGTCGTTAATGGCGACCTTGCGTTGCGCTTTTTTCTTGCGGCTGGGGTCGCTCGACTGGGAACGCTTCTTGCCCGCACGACGAGCGGTGGTAGATATTGACGATTCGTCACCAGTGGCGGACGAGGTACCATCCTGCAGCGTCGATGAGGTATATACCCGCGAAAGTCGGCTAGTCCTGTCAGGATCGGCCGAATGCGAGCGAGGAATCCTCGATGCTGGGACACCAGCAACAGGAGTAGGTAAGGTGGTTTCCTCCTCTTCAACAGCCCCATTCGTAACGGCATCCGTATCGATACTGGCCTTTGTATTGTCAGTTGGTGGAACATCAGGAGTGCCATCGTCGGATCTCTCTATCTCGATGGGCTGCATCTGCTCTGCAACGAATTGCGACGAAGGTACATTTGCCTCGGCGTCTTCCTCTTCTTCTTTAACATCCTCCTCTCGAAGATCACTTGTACTCGGGTCGTTCAAAATAACCTCCCCTTCAATGGTATCGTTTATGCTCTCTACGCCATCCACCATCTCGCTGAGATTAGATGAACTAACGTTGGTTGAGCTGGGTTGTGTGGATACATCTCCCTTTGAGCGGATATGTGCAGCTAGGTCGGAGCGTACGCGCTTGATCGCCCTCTCGGCACGTACACTCTGGAGATCGTCGGTGCGCACATGAACGAAGCGTTTCCAAGAACGAGTCTGTCTGAGCGACGGATCGTTGGAAACGGTGGTCAGGTATGCAGCAAGGGCGGTCATCGTGGTATTGGCAGATTTTCCGTTGGAGACGATGCTAGCTGACGATGGAGAGAGGGCCATGAAGGGGTCGCCAATCTCTTGCGAGGGGGAGACTATCTGATCTGCGGTCGAAGATCCAAAGTTGGGGCTGCTTGGAGTCCGCACGGACATCTGACGACCGACTTTATTTGTCGAGGGCGACGCGAGGCGCGAAAGGGTATTCAGGAACGTGGATTTGCGCTTTGCAGGCTGCTGGGGGAGTGAGGCGATGTCAATTGGCAACTTGGGGAGCTTGGATGCGCCATCAGAGTCTTCGAGTTTCGCATGAAGCTCGACCACCTCTGTGGCTGTGCGCGTGAGGGTAAGATTATGCGTGGGTGCTGCACAGGGAACGGCGGTGTTAGCGATGATACAGGGAGAAGCCGTATAACGACAGGTAACAGCAAGAGAGTGTCGGAATACATATGCCCATAATAAGATGCCAAGGCACGTCAGGACGACGCATACACAGGACACCGATGAGCTCGGAAGCGGCATCGACGCAACTCAAAAAGAAAGTAGAGAGTACATGTAGGTTCCGGCCGTGTGGGGGGAAGGGTGGACAAAACGATGCGACTCACTCTTTATGTAAATACAGTATGAGCGGGCATCATGTGGCGTCTCTGCGACGCTGATACTCCAGGGACCTTCTTGAGCATCGATGCGAACTGGAGGTCGTCGCGTGGACCGAGAAGGAGCGGCGTCTAGGTTCTTCATACTGCGGACGGAGTTGTTGTGAGGGGCGTGTTCGTTGTGAGGAGAGGAGTTGCGTGACTCAAAGACAGTAAGGTCTGTGATGCTTGAACGTTCTGCCCTAGATTTACGGTTATGTTGGTAGCTCCTGGAGGTGCCAACACTAGCTCTGGTCGAGGGTTCACGAGGACAATAGGTGTCAACGGAAGAACGACCACGGATTGGATTCACGTCTTTGAAAGAGAAAGCACCGAAACCTAGAACAGTTTTGAAGTTTTTCTTCGAGAAATGGACGTGATGGTGAGTGGCGGAAGCACTATGCATGCGAGAATGGGGGGATAAAAAGGCTTGTATTCTCGCGGGGACACTCTCAGTGTCGGACTTGTCGCGGGCTATGTGGGGGGAGAGAAGAAAGGACAGAGGGCCCAGCTGGATCGATGAATTAGGTAGAGCGGAAGTTGATACGGAATTGACAGATTGGTCAGTTTTGGCGGACGTGCGGTTGGTGCGTGAAAGCCACGAGCAGCGGAAAAAGATGGTGATCAGTTCTCTTTCTGCCTCGAGGCTCAGCTGTGTGGTGCGGTGTTGACCACAAATAGCAAGACCGTTCAAAGCCGGGCGATCCTGCCGAACAACGACGAGTGCGTGTCGTCGTTGTCGTCGATGTCGTCGGAGAAGTGAGGAGTAAACAAAGGAAGGTGGTTGAGGTGTTGTTAAGGCGGAGACGATTCGAGGCTTGGTCTGCTGCTCGTTCGTTGAACGCGCTCCTCTTCGTTTGTCTCCCCAAACGTAATTTCACTATGGCCGTCATTTATCCTTGCATTTATACGTCGCTACCAACACTTCTGAGAGTAAATTGGCTGCGCTGAGACGTCAAAGCCGCTCCCCAGCCTGAGCACTGCGATAACCCCATCTAGGAACAACCCGCTCGTTGCACTTGCCGTGTGTGAAGGCTGCGCAGTGAGAACGCAAACCCGCCATGTTGCCGTGATGTTGACATCTTCCAACCCTTGCAACCGTGATTACCGCGATTTAGATATCGGCCATTTCTAGATCGTGTCAGAAGCCCACATCCTTGGAGGGGTTAACACCGAATCAAGGTGACATCAAGGAATGGTACATGACAACTTCCGTGCTAGTTCGACTAGACAGCTTCTGTTGGGCTAATATCAAACGTGTAATTATAACGGGGATGCTCGGCCCAGTTGCTCAGATATCCTGTGTGTGAGACTGCTTGATAATGATTCGGCGGTTTCAGTTTGAACGACGACACCGCCTCACCCATAGTGAACTGAGCTTACACACCCCTGGGATACAAACCTCTTCCATGCGTCCGAATCTCATCTCGCACTAGGAGAGCTTCCATCTCGTTTGAATTCGGTAGCATGGAACCCGGGGATACCCGAAGGAAAAATCCCCCAGCGTGACCCCGGGCATCTGAATCATTCAAACCGTGATTCCGCCATCCAAAGAACTTGACCCGCTCATGTCAAAAACATGCAGCGTCCGAGACCAAGGAAAATCCCCCGTGAATGGACGCGCTCCTGATATGAATGATCAACCAGAGAGAAATAGAGTATCTTGTCACGAACGTACTTGAATCTACCCGCGCAATGGCGATTGACTCGTATCAATGAGAAAACGTGTTCAACAAGGTTCAAAACTGATATCGCCTAGTAACTTTTCACCCATCCGGCACAATGGCCCAGCGATCGGGTTTGGGCAATGATGCCTCATGGCAAACTTTGCTCCAAGCGGGAGCACCACTCCTGCATATAAGGGTCAACGATGTGCCTGCTGGGGTCGAAATATAAAGCACAGCTCTCAGCGCTCAGCACTCATGAGGAACTCTCTCAAAGACTCCTCCTACCTACCATGGATGCTATGCTCGCCCCGCCATGGCAGACGTTGCCAAACATGAAACATGGATGAATGGTCGGCAATCCCCGAAGAGCCCCGCGCTGTGTCGACCCCTTTTGCCTTCCATACAAGGTAAGACCCCCCTCTGTTTGATGACAAAGGGGAACGCCTACAAGTGCGAGGTTTTGAGATGAGAAATGCATATGGCAGATCCCGGCACCAAGACCAACGTTCGTCCTCGCAATTCGCCAGCGTCCCTTAATCGTGACTGTGAGCACCGGGTTTCCTTCCAATTTCGTTGTTGCCTGCCGTTATTTTGACACTCATTTTTGCTCGATTTCCCGTCACTGCCAGTCTGAGGCGCTTACATATAACTCTTCAAACTCCCTTGTTCAGGTCACGTTGACTGACTGCGTCAGACGACCAGACTGACCGAAATCTGGACCCGTCTCCACAAGTCGAGTTCGTAGCAATTTTTTTTTTGTTGATTTCGTGCTTCCCCGCCAATTTTTACTCCTCCGGCCCGTTTAACCACCGTCCTTAAACGGATAACCGCCGCACCCCTCCAATCTCAGCGCCAACGTTTCTCACCCACGACCATCCCCCCTTCAGCTACATCCCTTCGAAAAACGAAACAGAATGGCCGCTGAACCCACCCTTGAACCTACTATCGCTGGAGAGGAGGAACAAGAAGAAAGCGATGAAGGGGAAGAGAGCGACGTTTATGAGATAGAGGTACTGTGTTATTCGCTTCCCAATCAAGCTCGTAACGAGTTGTCCCTTCTGACCTCTGGCACGGTAGGGCGGGGAAGAAGGTGGCATCTATGAGGAGGACGAGGACGAGGACGAGGACGGCGACGAAGGGGAGGGTAAAGGCGGGCCAGTAAATGTAGGGTTATGCTTGTTCCCCATAACTTGACGTCCTCATAGTCCTTTGCAGATGACCGCTCTCCTTCTAGGCAAAGTAAACGTTATTTATTCGTCTACAATGTGCAAATACTAATTCAAAAGTTGATTGTAGCAAAATGGTACCACACGGACTGAGGGATATGACGAGGAAGAGGAAGAGGAAGAGGAAGAGGAGGATGAAGAGTACGATGAAGACGGAGAAGGGACAGAGGAAAATCCCATCGACCTCTCGTCGGCTGTCGCGGGTTCAAAACGAGGTCCTGATGAGCTTGATGGGGTGGGTGCTAATGGTGACGAAGATGATGGTGAACCTGAGGATAAAATTGTCGCCAAGAAGGCTAGAGTGTAGCCTCGCACTGTCAAAGTGGCCTGAAAAGGGGTGTGGCTCTTTTGCACTTTACCTGGCCCATATTTCCGTTATTGCGTTGGGTGTGTTTGTTTTCCCTGTTGTTGTCTGTCTTTATAAATCATTATATGTCTGACTGTAAGTAGTTTTGTATGTATGTCCAGTTCATAGGACTACGCGTTTTCCGCGACGGACCTATCAACCTCGTATTGAACAATACAATATGTTGTTGCATAGAGATACAATTTCAAAGGGTAAACTAAGATATTCAACGAATCCTACTAACTGCAGGCGAATCCACTCTCTTGACTCAGTACCCCTTCTTTTGGCTTTCTGCATCAGTTAGGGGGACATACTGGTTTGATGCCCCACGTGTCAAGCCAATTAGAATGTGTTGGTTGTCCGGTGTAGAAAGGAAAATATGATATATATTGATACACCGGGATGACGGTTTTATCAACAAGAAAAAAAGTGACCGTGATGATTGCAACCAGACAGTCAGTCATCAAATTCAATAAGATCAAAAGCGCGAGGATAGTAATGGGCACTAACCATGACATCCATGAGCTCTTTCTTTGTCACCTTGCCATTGGCATCTTTCTCAACTTGCCAGATGGCCTGATTGTATGTGCCAACTGGTATGAACATTCTTCCAGGTGCTTTGAGCTGGTTGATAAGGGTTTCAGGAAGCTTCTCAGATGCGGCGCCAACATGAATAGCATCATAGGGTCCTATATAACAAGATAAAGGTAATTAGTATAAGGTGAACGGGGTAGAACTCACCAGCGGCAGGATAACCTACACAGAGTACATGTGAGCTGAGTTATCTCGACCCCCACAAGACCGTGATAGCTTACCTTGTCTTCCATCCCCAGTTACCACAAGAATCCTACCTTCGTCCAAGGCAGGGCCCAAATCATTGTTGATCAAATTGCTTTTAGACCACTCAACCAACTCAGGTATGTGGTCTATACCGACAACTTTACCCTGAGAAGCCCCCGGTTGTGACGGAGAGACTAGATGGTGGAGGACACCACAGAGGTAACCTGAGCCACTTCCCACATCAAGGACGGTTGCTCCGGGGTGGATGAAAGGAAGGAGATTTTCCAAAGCGTGAGCATGCTATATATGGCGAGTCAGGTTGCGTGAAAGCACGAGGGATCGGGTGTACCATATGGGGTGCAGATATAGTTGCACCATGGCCGATGGATCTGAACGTGCGTCCAGTTGTCAGCTAACTGACAGGACGGAAAAAGGGCTCGGCGTACTGAGGCATATCTTCATATGCCTGTGATCTTTTGAGGACAAAGTTGGCGCGATCTATATTGGACATCGCCTGCGTGACTGTTAGGGGACTCTGCGTGGTATGAGCACTGTGGACGAAGCATACATCGGCAACTCGTTCCGTCGTAAGGATTCCATGCCTGGTGAGGTTGTTGA
>JBBPQN010000862.1:0-11855 GCA_038092575.1 Boletus subluridellus
AAAGGCACAGCACATCTATTATGTGAATCCAACTCAATCAGTAGCTAAAGTAGCTGCTATCATAAATCACAACTCTAGCATTGTGGAAGTTATTAAAAAATATTAGGTAGAAAGTCAGACATGTAACAACTGTGGATTTCAGAAGTGATACAAGACTAAAAAGTAGATGAACAAGACAGACAAGACAGTCCAATCACCAAGCCTTCTTCTTGGACTTGGAGTAGAAGAAGGATTGATGAAAAGGCTGATCTTTTGTTTCCTCGGAGTTGCAGAGCCAGATGCAGAAGAGGAAAAAAATATTAAGTAAAGTCAGACATATAATGACTGTGGATTTCAGGAGTGAAGTAAGACTAAAAAGTAGATGAACAAGACAGATGAGATTGTCCAATTAGGCAATTGCATGGGTATCCCATATCCACCAGGGTCATGGATATGGGTATCACTGGAGTATGGGTGTGGGTCTGCCCTCCTGATACCTATACCCCAACCCATTGTTGAAAAGGTCAGGTGGCAGGAATGAGTGGCTGATCAGGCGAGTCAAAATGACACTAGTTATTCATGATAGTGGACAACAAGTACACTACACAGTAGCACTAAGATATGTATGAAATAAGGTTTGTAACTATATAGTACCAGTGGTGAGAACCCAAACAATTATCTCATCAACACCCATACCCCCAAGGTGGGTATATTACCATGGGTATGGGTGGGTATCATGATGTGGTCGAGTGGCATCCATATATGGTAAGTCATGGCTTGCTTGTAGGTTTTGGTCCCATGTGCTAACATTTGCACCATGGATTTGTGCAGCCACCATTGCCCTCACCCTCACCCTCAACCAGATGATGACACAATACAAATGATGACAATGAACAATGCAATGCACACCAACTGCCTGTGTTGCATTGTTTCTTGTCTTATCCTCGTCCTCACCTCACCCTCACCTCACCTTCACCTTACCCTCACCCTCAACTGACAACGTGGTGACATGACGATGACACCTTGTCCTCATCCTCACCCTCACACCCTCAACCAACAATGAGACGAGAAACGACGCAACACATGCGATTGTGTGCATTGTGCCATCCCTCATCTCGTCCTCATCCTCATCTCACCCTCACCTCACCTTCACCTCACCCTCACCCTCAACCAACAACAACAACAAGGAATGATGCCTTGTCCTTGTCCTCACCCTCACCTTACCCTCACCTCACCCTCACCTCACCCTCAACTGATGACAATGACAATGTTCATCTCATCCTTGCCTTCCCCTCACCCTTGCTGTCCCACTCACCACCCTCACCCTCACCAGCACCTGTGCCAACACACCAACACACCATCCCCATCCCCATTCCCATTCCCATCACCCTCCCTGAGCAATGGCAGAATGTGCACAGTCATGTGCATGTTCTGCTGTCACTCAAGCTGAGCAGGGAGATACATGAGGTACCTGGGGTATTGTTGAAACTATACAATTTAATTACATATTATTTCTTCATTTAACACTCTTCACGTTTCATATGATAGTTTCTTACATGGGGATTCTGGACTCAGTCTTTATCATGTGATCAGTCACATGGTAAGTCCAGACCTATGGTGTCATGGATGACTGACCATTGACTAAGTCAGTCACACCATATTACTATAGCTATTGCACCATACCCCATATCCTGATGACTCATTACATATGGTCACAGGATATATCCTTCTATATTTTTCGGTCTCCTACCAAACCTTACTTTGGAGATGTACATATACCTACTCATGTCATTTGTACATCTCTAATGAACAACAGTTCCTTCCTATTGTTTGAACTGAACCCCTTCTGCTCTTCACTCTAAACTAGTTATCATCAAGCCAAACCTTGGCATGCTCTGACTAGGATATACCAACCACTTGATTGTCATCCTCACTCGTACTGTGAGTATTCCCTCACTCACATGTCCATTGTTGCCCACACTCTACATTCATTGCATCAGACAGTCCTTTCCTTCCTGTCACCTTTGCGATAGATTATGAGCCCTGCCTGATTAGGCACAGTCAAACCGATTCCCTAATTCAGTGCAACAAGTGGAGATGACTCTTGCTGTTTTTTGGCTGATTTCATTACTGCTTACAATCCTAGCCGCTTGGTCTGGACTCCGGCTAATTGCCAAGATCTTCTACACCACTTTCTTGGCGATCCCTCTTTTTGCCATTCTGCAATTCTTTTACCAGAACAAGGTTACCCTTACCCACATGGCTTAATGGAATATTAATAGGGTTATAATCTCATCACAGAGACCTCCACAGGAGCCACCGCACCCAGTTTGCACAACCCACCATTGTAAGTGTAACCCCCTTTGTCCAGACCTCCCAGCTCTCACTGGTCCATCTGGCTTGGAATGTGCTCAGCATATCGCTGCCAACATTCCCATTCCCTGACATCCAGTATCTCCTATATCCCATCCACTCAATGTATCTCCTCCTCACACTCCTGCTCCCTCCAACCTCTCCTTGACCAACTATGAATCTTCGGTGTTGAGCAGTACTACTCTAGCTCCACCTCCTCCTCCTCATGCCTGACAGAACTCTCCAGCTAGAACTGTTGAGAATTTCCCTCAGCTGAATCGATCTTTCATTTGGGCATACCTGTTATGAGAAGCTCTCGAATAAACACTGGCAGAGACTCGATGAGGCTACACCAAACCCAATGATGAAGAGAAAGCAGAGGTTTAAAGGATAAGAGGCGAAGTCTTCCTTAATTCAGCCGCAAGGACATAGGTCGCAGTGAACAAATGGATTAGACTGGGGAGTCCAGTCGAGTACAGCTACTTTATATATGTTACAAGAGTGCGCACGGACCATAGGGTCCATGGGAAAGACTACTAGTTTTAGATAGATGAGAGAAGTGTTCGTGAGAGAAGAAGAATGATGATGAGAAAAGGGAAGCAGAAATTAATAAGGCGTGTGTGCAGTGTGTTTGTCTAGACCATAGGTCACATGTAGTTTCCCACGGTCATGTGCACATCACGTGACTTCGAAGTCTGAAGGTTTGTAAAGTAGTGCGCGAATGCGCTAAGTTAAAAATGTTTGAAAATATAGTATATCATAACACTACTCCCTCTTTAAGACTTGAATTCCAGGCGAGTCCCGTGATAATTAGTTTCGGTAAAGTTTTCATACTGTGAGAAAAGAGAAGAAAAGTCTCCAAGGGTTAGGCCATGAAGTTTCCGAGGAGCCGAGGGATTCTTTTTATGGAAATTGGCAACTGCCTGAGGGGCAGTATTAATAATATCGCCAGATTCCCATGTCCTATCGGATTCGTCATAACCTTTCCAATGTACGAGGTATTGAAGCTGGCGGCCCTTGAGATGAGATGCCGCAATGTAGTCAATTTCAAATTGCTCTACTCCTTCTTCGTCAACTTCAATCGCGTCGGGGCGTGAGACTGGTTGACCTGGTAGGGTTGCCTGATATGGTTTAACGCAAGAGATGTTAACGGTGGGGTGAATACGAATGGAGTTGGGTAATTTGAGTTTAACGGCGTTAGGAAGGACTTCTAGGATTTCATAAGGACCGATCCATTTTTGTGTCAACTTCTTTGCCGTGTAAGGGAGCTTCAAATGTTCGGCTGAAAGCCAAACTTGTTGTCCTTTCTCGTAATTAGGAGCTTCAGAGTGTTTAGACTCTGACTGTTTCTTCATCCTTTCTCGTGCTTCCTCCAATGCATCTTCTACTTCTTTATGACTTTTTCCCATTTCCATGCCGAATTCTTTTCCCATACCCTTAGCTTTTCCTTCAAAGCCCATGCGAGGGGCGTAATTACATGTGATATTGAAGGGGATAGTGCCTGTGGCGGTGGTGAGGGAATTGTTGTGATGGAATTGAGCGACTTTGAGCCAATCGGCCCATTCGGTCTGTCGCTTGGCTACGTAAGAGCGGAGATATTGTTCAAGTTCTCTGTTAATACACTCTGTTTGTCCATCTGTTTGGGGATGATAGGCGGTGGAGATTTTCTGGGAAATAGAAAGAAGGTTACATAATTCAGAAGTAAAGTCCGAAACGAACTGGGGACCTTGATCGGAAACGATCATAGAAGGGAGTCCGTGGATACACCAAATATTGTCTCTGAAGATAATAGCTAAGTCCTTTGAAGAAACAGTATCGTATGTGGGAATGAAAACAACTTCTTTGGAAAATCGATCAATGACGATGCAAATAGCAGTGTAACCGTGGGAAGCAGGTAAACCCGTAATGAAGTCAACTGATAAATCTTCCCAGGGTCGTTTTGAAGCAGGTAAAGGAAGGAGTTTTCCTGCTGGTGCCTTTGACTTTCCCTTTGTTTGGGCGCACACTTGGCAGCTATCTACATAATTTTTAATGTCCTTCATGACACCAGGCCACAAGAAATGACGAGTGAGGAGATGAGAAGTACGAGCTTGTCCAGAGTGTCCACCAATGGGTGAATCATGACAAATAGTGAGAAGTTCTGTACGTAAAGGTTCTGGAACAAAGACTTTGTTTTTGTTGTTTTTGAAAATATAGTAATCGTAATCGTAAGTGTACTCATTGAAGGATTCTTCACATATTTTTTCTGATTCTTTTATGATTTTATCATAGAAAGAGGAAGAAAGTTCGACATTGTTAATAAAAAGAGAAGGAGGTAAAACGGTAATGTTCTGGTTGTGATCTGTGACAGCATCACCATGGTCTGGTCGTCGAGATAAAGCATCTGCACGACCGTTCGATGTACCAGGTTTGTAAATAAAAACGTAATTGAACTCTTGGAGAAGTGTGTGCCATCGAGCTTGACGACCAGATAAGGTTTGGGGTTTCTTCCAATATTCGAGATTCTTGTGATCTGTCCAGATCTCGAAACCTTCCCTACCGATTAGGTAGTGTCGCCATTCTTCTAAAGCTCTAATGACCGCGAGGAGTTCTTTGTCGTAAATAGGATAATTGCGCTCAGCACTGTTGAAGGAGTGGGAAATGAAGGCGCAGGGTCTCCAGAGACTGTCATCGCATTTAACCGAAAGCACAGCCCCTGTGGCGATGTCCGAGGCATCCGTTTCGAGACGCATTTCTTTGTCTCGATCCAGATATGCCAACAGGGGTGATTCCTTAAATTTGGCTTTCAAGGAATCAAATGCGACTTGGTGCTTCAGTTCCCATTTGAATAGAACGTCCTTTTTAGTTAGATCGTTCAATGGGCGTGCGATGTCCGCAAAGCCTTCGATGAATCGTCGATAATAATTACAAAGTCTGAGGAAGCCTTGCAGTTGTTTGAGACGTGTGGGAACTGGCCAATCCAATACCCCAGACACCTTCTTTTCCTGCATTTCTACTCCCTCTTTAGATACTACCATACCGAGAAAGTCTACTTTGTCTTTTGAGAAACTACATTTTTCTGGTTTTACGTAAAGATTGTTTTGGCGAAGATGGGAAAGCACCTCCTTTACTATTTCCTCGTGCTCTTCCTTAGTCTTGCCTTTGGTAAATATCATACAATCGTCGATATAGATAACCAGTACGGCATACATGTCATTAAATATATCGTTCATCATTTTCTGAAAAGTAGGGGGTGAGTTAGTCATCCCGAAATACATAACGGTGGGTTCATATGCACCTATGGGAGTAACGAAGGCTCCCTTCCACTCGTCTCCTTCCTTAATTCTCATGTTGTTGTAGCCCCATCTGAGATCAAGGGCCGTAAACATGTCTGCGCCCTTAAGGCGATCAATCAACGTGGAGATAAGGGGAAGAGGATAGGTGTTTTTAATAGTGCCTTCATTTAAATAGCAATAGTCCATAACGAGTCTCTTTTTTCCGTCTTTTTTGGGTATAAAGAATACTGGTGCTGTTTGAGGAGACTTCGAAGGTCTAATATAGCCCTTCTTGAGTTCTTTTCCGATGAACGTGCATACTTCGTCCATTTCCACATCCGATAAGGGAATTACTCTACCCTTTTTGGGGGTGAAGTCTGGTTTCAGATCTATCACATGATCCCAGGGTTTTCATTCTGGCATTCTTTTGGATTCATTCTCGGAAAATACGTCAAGGAAGTCGTGATAGGTCTCTGGCACTTTCTCCTTGAGTCCTTCTTCTATACTATGGTTATAAATAAGTTTGATTGGTTCGTTAAAAGGTCCATCACCCATAATACGGCAGTAGGGTGTGCAGCGAGGAAAGGAAATAGTTTTAGTGACCCAATCTATAGTGGGGTTATGCCGAGCCAGCCAGTCATAGCCGACGATAAGGCGGTGGGTTCCTAGTTTAGAAACATAGGCTTCCAAGACCTCGTAATGGCTGGCAATCCCAATAATTAAAGTGACAGCGTGGGTTACTTGGCCTATTGCTCTGTTAGAGCCATCAGCATTTTTCACCGAAATAGGGTTAGCAATTTTATATGTAGGAATACCGTGAGAGAGAACATAGTCCTTGTCAATAAATGTGTGAGATGCGCCTGAATCTAGAAGGGACTTAAATGATCGAGATCGCCAACTTCCATCTTCGTAATTCAGTACATGTGTCTCAAGTGACATTTTGCCACCGAATGCCAACGTGCTTGCGCGAATAGAAATAGACGTGGGAGAATTGAGGGATTTATAGATAGGAGAATTTCTTACTTGGCGAACAAGAGAATTAAGCACGCTTTGTTTTAATTCCGGCGCCACGCTCACACTTTGTTGAGTCGCTCTTTCGGAATGGGGAATAATATTGCCAAGAAGATCGTCCAGGGTACATACAGGAAAATCGGACTCATCACAGTCTACAAGATCGGTGGAAATATTACAAGAAGAAAGGGAAAGAGAAGGAGAAATGTAATTGTTCAGTCCATGAACACCCTCATTGTTCACAGACTTATTTAATTTAAAGAAGAGGCCACCTTCTGCCTGGCTTCTACCTCGAACTTGTCTCGGTAAAAGGCTTCGGCTTCTGCCGAATAGAAGGACGGTGTTGCCGCTTGCTGAGCGACAACCAGGGAAGCGGACAGAATGGGAGCGGTGGTTGGAGGAGGGGGAAGAGGACGACCATAATGGTGCTGGGCATGCTGCACGGGTGGCTGGTAAGGTGCAGCAGGCACATATGCACCTGTTTCGTAATCCCAAAAGTACTGCTGCCGTACCTGCGGCGGTCGCGGAGCTCTCTTGTTGGGGTTCTGAGAGCAATCTGGCCAAATGTGGCCAACCTTGTTGCAACCGTAGCAAGTATGAGTATCGGGCCGGGATGGAGGCACAGCTTGCTGCGTGTCTATCTCCATCGGGGCTCCTTTACCCGGCTGCGTACCAGTGGGAGTGAATCGGGAATGGTTACCTGGAGGAGGTCGTGGCGGAGGCAGATAGTATTGTTGGCCATAAGGCCGTGGAGGACGAGGAGCGAATTGGAGGCGATATGAAGAGGGCGTGGGGCGAGCAGGTGGACCACGTTCGGTTGCGATCTGTTCAAAATTTCTACCGATGGTTCAATAGTTTGCACAGAGATCATGGAAGTCATCGGATTCCTTGCCCATCATCTTTGCTTGGTAGTAGATGTGGTAGTCAATGGCTTTCTTTAGAAGTTCGATGGAGAACTCCCATCTGATCTCTGATTCCTTGTTCAGGACAATGAATTCCTGAATGAACAAATCTATGGGTCTGGACCCTTGCCGTAAGGCTTGCAGCTTTTTGAGACTTTCGTGAGCGAGAATCTCGATCTGAAAATATTCTTTGATCTCGATTTGGAGATCTGGCCATTTGGGCCATGCTACAATGCCTTTAGGCGAGGTCACCGTGGACCCTGCCACTATGGGAATTTCTTCCTCTTCTTCTTCCAAGTATCGTTCTAGTGTGATTTGGGCAAAGCCCTCAGCCTTCTTTTCGAATCGAGACAAGACTGCAACCGTGCGGACACGGTTGTCCTTCCAATCTTGTGTATCAACCCAAAGTCAAAGCTTAATCCACCATGGACAAAACTTGGAGCGGTCGCCATCCCAGTTACTGGGGTCGACAATCTTTTTGGAGATATTCGAGCGCTCCTTGCTCAAGGCGAGCGCGTCGAGACGGTTGACGAGGTCATCGATATCAACGGATGTCATTTTTTAATGAGAGGTGGGGGGACGGCGGTGTTGAAGAAAAAACATGTCGGAGAAGTAGTTGTTGCGACGCCTGTTACATTGAAGCTGGACGTAACAGAAAAGTGCGAGTTGGACGTCGGAGTATCTTTCGGTGTATGGGATATGCTTCTTTGGGGGTGAAGGAACAGGAGGGGAAGGAGCTACTGGAGTAGCAAGAAGTTGAACCGGTCGGGGCTGTTGCACTATTCGATTTGTGCGAACGCGAGCCAGCTTAATCCTTACTGCGAGGTATCTTTCAACCAAGCTCAAGGGATGCGGCAAGTAGAGGATCTAAAGAAATAAACCTTCGACCGGAGATAGTATCTTCTTCTCTGTAAACTCTCGTAACAAGTTCTCTGGGGTCCGCAAAGCCCAGGAACAAACTGACACATATACTAGGTAAAAAGAACTAAAAACTGATGCTCTACCTCCCCAATCACTTGAGGGACTAACGAGACGATATAAGCTCGGCTATGGGCTGTACGACGACAGTGGTTCCCATATTGCTCTTTGCAAACAAGGCACGACCCTTGCGCAGGTATCACCTCAAGGGAGGGACTGAGAAAGACTAGGTAACACGACAAAAGCTCGGGGTACTGCCCCATGTTCTAAAGCGGCGAACATAAAGAAATAAAAACTGGAAAACACCAGTGGGTTCTCTTTAGCCCTAGAGTCTGGGCAGTGTATAAGTCTAATCCAAGTGTTATGAGAAGCTCTCGAATAAACACTGGCAGAGACTCGATGAGGCTACACCAAACCCAATGATGAAGAGAAAGCAGAGGTTTAAAGGATAAGGGGCGAAGTCTTCCTTAATTCAGCCGCAAGGACGTAGGTCGCAGTGAACAAATGGATTAGACTGGGGAGTCCAGTCGAGTACAGCTACTTTATATATGTTACAAGAGTGCGCACGGACCATAGGGTCCATGGGAAAGACTACTAGTTTTAGATAGATGAGAGAAGCGTTCGTGAGAGAAGAAGAATGATGATGAGAAAAGGGAAGCAGAAATTAATAAGGCATGTGTGCAGCATGTTTGTCTAGACCATAGGTCACGTGTAGTTTCCCACGGTCATGTGCACATCACGTGACTTCGAAGTCTGAAGGTTTGTAAAGTAGTGTGTGAATGCGCTAAGTTAAAAATGTTTGAAAATATAGTATATTATAACAATACCAGGATGGCAGTTACATCATCTCACCTTGCTGCCCCAATGACTTTATTCGCTGCCTGTATCCCCCAAACATACATTCAGTTATCAGCTCATCACTGCCCAAATCAGAGATGAATCCAACCTGGATCTCACTGACACCCTACACCTCCAACTTCTTGATGAGGCAAACACCACCCACTACAACAGCAGAGGCATCGGCACATCCCTCACACAGGGACTTATGTTCTGAAGATGACCAAACAGTCGAATGGACCTTATCTGACAGCATCCTGGTTGGGATCAAACCCTCATCTGAGGACTTAGGTCAAATCTGGACAAGGATAGAGGATGAAGCCGAAGTCCCATTAGAGGATTTCAAGACCGAGGAAGAGATGGTGCCTGATGGCCCCTCTAAGGACTCTCCCCACACCTCTTTCTCCTCTCTCTCACCACTCTCTAATTCCACCACATGGTGAGACAAGTATGAACATGAGTCCGCAGCTCACTTGGATACCAAAGTGGCATTAATCACCACCTGAGGACTTATGGAGGCAGATCAGATCATCAAGGACATGAAGATTGCTCGCCTACAGGCTAGAGCAGAGGAAGCCCAGATCAGAGAAGAAGCCAATTTGGAGATTATAGAGGACTTGAGGCAGATCTGTCGCAACTGCTCAGCCACCATTAATATGCAGGAATTTCGTATTAATGATCTTACTGCACAGCTGACCATCCTGTGGAATGCCCTTGTTGGACCTGGATTACCTGGAGATATACACTGCCCAGATGAAGAAGAAGCTCAAAATGCCTTACCTTGGACCATATCTAAAAGGAAAAGAGGAGGCTATGTGAAGAAATCAGCCAATAGACATCTGGCCAATGCCCTGGTACCACAGAGGTTGGTACACAGGAGAATACAGGCAACTAGACAGGGTGAAACTCCAAGAACATTACACATATGAGGCTATGTGTCCTTTTGTGGACAATTTTTTCATTCTTAATTCCCGCTCTGTAAAACACTTAGAGGTTCCTTTTGTTTTACACTCTAGTTCCTCAGACAAACCACTCCTATGTATAATAAGTTTTTCCCATGCCAATGTAATCACATTAAATCTCCATTTCTTTGGGGAGATCTTCTATAAAGATTTCAAATTAGTTACACCCCTTCCCATGCCTATATGGTGGGAAGAGAAGGAAGCTTTACGTAAAGAGTTGATGGAATCTTTCAACCATGCTTCATGGACCCTATGGACCCCCTTGTCACCACCTGCTCCCTTTGCTACCCTTGGTAACCATTCTTCTTTGGGACCCTCTGTTCGGACGATGGGGGGACCATTACCTTCCTCATCCCAACAGGTTCCCACCGGACCTCAGACGGACCAGAAATGGAATCCTAGCACATTCCCACCATTGCCAAATTTTTCTTCTAAAAACCCTTCTACAACAAACGCTGATGAAGTTCCTTTCACCAGACCCTTGTCACAAACCTCTTTATTTTCTGAAGAGAGATGGCATCCTCATTCAAGATCAACTCCAACCTCCAAGCTTGCATTCCTGCCTTAAAAGGCTCCTCCAACTACATGCAATGGTCCCTGCAGCTCTGTAATATACTTATGTTGAACAAGCAGTGGGCTGTTGTTGCTGGTATCTCCACCTTTCCCACTAACAGCACTCCTGCTGAGCAGAATACCTGGATGGAGAATGACCAGGGAGCCCAGGCTATGATAGCCATTTTTACCTCTGCCGATATGCAATCCCGACAATTGTTCACTTATGATACCATGCACATGTCCCTTGCTAAGACTCTTTGGGACACACTCAACACCTTATATGCTCTGTCTGGTGTCACTGGAAATTTCTATGTTTTCCAAGAGGCTTCACGCCTTCAAGTATCAGAAAACTCATATTTATCTGAAGGCCTTAACAGGCTTAATGGTCTCTTCAACTAACTTACCGCTGGTGGTATTATACTGCCCAACACACTGAAAGCAATGATGACCCTACAATCCCTTCCTCCCTCATACAAAAACATAATCTCTATGATCATTCACTCCACCTCACAGGCTGACTTTGTTCCCAACAAGATTCTCCCAAAGATAATGGGAGAAGTTTACCTCCACCAGACAGGTTCTCTGGCAGGCCACCTTCATTCTATTGAAATGAATGCAGTTAGAATATCCACCATTTGAAAGGCTCCTGCAGCAGGACAGAAATGTTCCCACTGTCAAGGCTCCCATCCTTCCAACAGATGTTGGACTAAATATCCTCATCTTAAGCCTTTGGGCAGCCAACCATCAGGGTTGAGACCAGGAAGAGGGGGCTCATCCAACATGGCTTCAAGCCATTGAGGATTTGCCAATCAGAAGGCTGGAAATACATGTCAAGGTAAAGGGAGGGCCCACGCTGTTGCGAGACGATCTCGAGCAATCACTGGCAGGACTCTCTTGAGCTACACCAAACTGAACGATAAAGAGAAAAGCAGAGGTTGTGAAGATAAGAGGTTGGGTCTTCCTTAATTGACTCGCAAGGACGTAGGTCGCAAGTGACAAATGGATTAGACTGGGGAGTCCAGTCGAGTACAACTACTTTATATATGTTACAAGAGAGTGCACGGACCATAGGGTCCATGGGAACG